>JAOXNR010052795.1:0-15627 GCA_028571225.1 Parsonsia alboflavescens | reverse complement strand
CAAGTAAACTACTAATAGCTAAGTTATGTATTCCTAATCAGATTAGGAAATAAAAATTAGGAAGAAAATAAAAAAAAATAAAACAATTTTCTAAATAAAATTATATCTAATAAAAGAAGTAAAATTATTGAACAATCCTGATCTTGCACGTCTACTCGTACTGCATCAAAAGTTTACTCTTCCTGTGATTATATCTTCATTTGTCACTAATTTGCATGAAGATAAGCATCTTAGAATTCTTAGGGATTCCAAGAAAGCCATAGGATTTTTCCGTTGTTGATATTAGGGGAATTTGCCCTACTTTCTGCATGCATAAAAGTCTTTTGCTTAATGGACAAAAGCCTAGTGTGAAGCATCAAAGGAGATTGAATCCCATTATAAAGAGGGGTGGTGAAGAAAGAGATCATCAAATAGCTAGATGCACTTACAATTTATCCTATTTCTGATAGTTCTTCGGTGAGTCGTGTGCAATGTGTACCCTTGAAGGGTGGGATAATAGTTGTAGCCAATGATAAGAATGAACTCATTCCCCCTCACATAGTGACTAGATGGAATGTATGTATGGATTATAGAAAATTGAACAAGGCCACCAGAAAAGATCATTTTCCTCTACCATTCATTGACCAAATGTTGGATAGACTAGTTGAGAAGGAATTTTATTATTTTTTGGAGGGGTATTAAGGATATAATCAGATAGTTATTGCACCTGTCGACCAAGAGAGGCAACATTCACATGTCATTATGGAACTTTTGCTTTTCGACTAATGCCTTTTGGGTTGTGTAACACACCAACTACTTTCCAACGATACATGCTGGCCATTTTTATTGATATGGTAGAATAACTGGTAGAAGTTTTCATGGATGATTTTTTAATGCTTGGTGAGTCTTTTGATGATTGTTTACATACCTTGGAAAGGGTATTGAACGGATGTGAAGAGACTTGTCTTGTATTGAATTGGGATAAATGTCATTTTATAGTTCAAGAAGGAATTGTTTAGGGCACAAGGTGTCGAAAAGATGGATTGAAGTGGATAAAGCAGAGTTGGAAATTATGGAGAAGCTGCCTCTACCATCTTCAGTCAAAGGAATTTGAAGTTTTCTACGACTTGCAGGATTCTATAGGGGGTTCATCAAAGACTTTTCAACGATTTCAAAATCTCTTTGTAATTTACTTTAAAAGGATATATAGTTTAAATTTGATGATACTTGTCTTGCAACTTTTCAAGATTTGAAGCAAAGGTTGGTTTCAACACCAATCATCATTGCACTAGATTGGAACCATCCATTCGAACTGATGTGTGATACTAGCGACTTTGTAGGAAGAGCAATTTTTGGGCAAAGGAAGAATAAGATACTTCATTCTATTTATTATGCAAGTAAGACCCTAAATGATGCTCAAATTAATTACATTACCACTGGAAAAGAGTTGCTAGCAGTTGTATATGCTTTTGAGAAATTTAGAGCTTATCTTGTGGGCACAAAGGTTATTGTGCATACGGATCATTCATCTTTGAAATATTTGATTGATAAGAACGAAGCCAGGCCACAATTGATTCATTGGGTGTTACTTCTCCAAGAATTTGATCTTGAAATAAAGGATAAGAAAGGTGCAGAAAAGCAAGCAGACCATTTGTCAAGGATGGAAAACACGGACATTATTACAGATCCTTTGCCTATTAATGCCTCTTTTCCTAATGAAAGACTGTTGGTAGTGATGGATAATCAATTACCTTGGTATGCAGATTATGTCAACCGTCTTGTAAGTAAGGTAATTCCTTTTGAATTCTCTTATCAACAAAAGAAGAGGTTCCTTCACACGGTAAAATTTTACTTTTGGGATGATCTTTTTCTGTTTAAATTATGTCCTGTCAATATTTTGAGGGCAATCTTGAGCAAGAAGTTGAAAGTATCTTGCAACATTGCCATGCTTCACCAAATGGAGGACATTTTAATGGAGAAAAAACTGCAGCCAAGATCCTTCAATCAGGTTTATGTAGGCCTGATCCCTTTAAAAAACGCACATGAATTTGTTAAGAGACATGATAGATGCCAACAAACAGGTTATCTATCTAGCCATAGTGCAATGCCCTTGAATTACATTCTTGAAGTAGAACTTTTTTATGTTTGGAGTATAGACTTTATGGGACCTTATATTTTTTCTTTTAAGAATCGATTTATACTCTTGATTGTTGATTATGTTTCTAAGTAGGTGGAAGCAATTGTCATCCCAACTAATGATGCAGGTGTAGTGCTCAAATTCTTGAAGAAGAACATTTTTACCCTTTTTGACACACCAAGAGTATCATAAGTGATCAAGAGACACATTTTTGCAAAAAACAGTTTGCAGGGTTTTTATCTCAATATGGTGTTCATCACAAGGTGGTTGTTGCCTATCATCCACAAAGAAATAGGCAAGCTATGGTATCCAATTAGGAGATCAAAGGAATTTTGGAGAAGACCGTGAGCAGACAAGACTAAATTGGTCAAGGAAGCTTGATGATGCTTCATGGGCATCTTGAATAGCCTATAAGACACCAATAGGCTTAACCCCATTTCAATTAATTTATGGAAAATCTTATCATTTTGCCTATTGAATAGGAGCATACGGTTTTTTGGGCAATTAAGAAGCAAAATGTCGATTTTAATCTTGCAAGTAAAAAGCATCTTCTACAATTTGATGAATTTCGCCTCAAAGCATATGAGAATGCCTAGATTTACAAAGAAATGACACGATGAGCATATAGTGGAAAAGATACTGGAACGGAGGAAGCTTGTTTTACTTAGGAATTCCAGACTGAACTTATTTCCAGGAAAGCTCAAATAAAGATGATCCGATCGTTTTAAAGGTTGTAGAAGTATTTTCTCATGGAGGTATGGAAGTTGAAGAATTAAGGCAAAAAAGAACCTTCAAGGTCAATGGACAAATATCAAAGTCATACTTGATAGGTGACACCAATTGCCATGTTGCCAAGATCATTTTAGATGATATATGAATCTTGGAGGAAGTGTAACCAGAGACTATAAATTGGGTGCTTTTGGGAGGCAACCCAAATTTCTTCTTTTGAGTAGTTTTTCTTTTATTTGGTTTTAGTTGCATTTTCATTAATTTTTCATATAGCTTTTGTTAATTTGATTGATTGGAGGGTAAAATGATGATTTCGGTGCCTTTTGAATGAATTTGATGCCTTAAGGATGGAGTACATTGAATTTTCCAGCTTGTTTTTACCTAAACAAGTCAGGAGGAAGAAATCTTGAAGATTGGACAGAGAAAAACTCTGCCCGGGCAAAAGACCATTCCGTTTTGTGCAAGGAAATTCCAGAGTGCATTTTTGCCCACGAGAACTTCACTTTCCCAGGCAAAAGGTGATTCTGTCCTGTAAAAAAAATTCCAGAGTTATTTTGCCCAGGGGACTTTGAATTACGCAGGCAAAATATGGTTATGTTTTGAGAAGGAAGGAGGAGTTTAAAAAAAAAGAAAAGATAAATTCAACATCCTAACCTAAGTTTCCGTTGCGGTCGCATCTCACATCTACCTGTATATATATATATGTATTCTTTTCTTCTTCTTTTCCTTCTTTCTTCTCTCTTCTTTATTCTTTTCTTCTCCAAGTATTCTGCATTTTTCTTTCTTTCTTCTTTAGATCCATCTCGGATTGGGCTCAAATTTGACCGGGTGACCCGAAATGGGCCAACGAACAAAAGCCACCGCTATGCCGTGATGCAAGGAGTTTTTCGACCATTCGAAGTCGTGTTGATGCTGTTTTGGGCATTTTTTTGTTTTCAGTGGTATTGTCATAATTTTCCTATTTTTAAGGACAACTTCGTTTTTCCAAAAAATTGTGTGTTTTCATCGTTTTTCCACCTGTTCTTCTGTTTAGTTATTCTTTTCGACATTGTTCTTGCATCAGTTGGTATCAGAGACTCAGGTTGCTAAAATCAATGGCTGAGCAGATTCGTGGAGGTCGTGGATGGCGTTGTACTGGAAGGGGACGTGGAGTCATTCCTAAGGAAGACAAACCGCCTCATCAATGAGACCTACAGGAAGTCGAATCCAGGACTTGGAGAGGCAATTGGTGGAGGTGCGGTTGGATGTTCAGTCCGAGAACGATGTGGAATCGGAAATTGAATCTGACGATGAGGAGGAAGATGATAATCCGTTTGTAGGGTTGAATCGAGGATGACAAAACCAACCGGAACAACATGGCTGACAACCATCTTCTTTCTAGAATTTCGGCATGAAAATCGAGATTCCCGATTTTGAAGGTATGGCCCATCTTGATAAATTTCTAGATTGGTTACATACGGTGAAGAGGGTTTTCGATCTTAGAGATTTGACGGAAGAACAGAAGGTTAAGATCGTGACGATTAAATTGCGGAAACATGCTTCAATTTGGTGAGAGCACTTAAGAAGCAACATGCTAGAGCGGGAAAGTTGAAAATTTCGACTTGGGATAAGATGAAGAAACTACTGCAAAAAAAGTTCCCACTGGTACACTATCGGCAAGAGGCATTTATTGACTATCATTCCATTAAGCAGCAGGATCTTTCAGTGGAGCAATACATCGTAGAGTTTGATCGGCTGTGCATAAGGTGTGATGTCGCTGAAGAAGATGAGCAGACAGTGGCATGATTTTTATCAGGGTTGAAATTCAAGATTACTGATGTGGTTCAATTACAGCAGTTTTGGACATATGAGGATGTTTACAGATTGGCCTTGAAGGTCTAAGGGCAGCGGAAAGGCGACAGTTCGGGCTCCGAGTCGATTCCAAAACAAACCTAGCCGGCAATCATCTTCAGAGACAATGGCTGTAAACAAGGGTGAAAAGGGGAAGGCAATCGCCAAGAACAGTATGCAATGCCGAACCAGCAAGGATACGGCCACGCCGGTGGCGTCCAAGTGGAGCTTTAAGTGCCAGGGTTTTGGGCACTTTGTCGCAGACTGCTCAAACAGGCAATTTGTGACCCTCAGCGAGGAGATGCTAGAGTAGATTTTCAACGAGGGAGAAGTGGACCCCAAGGACACGCAGAACGATTAGGAGATCGTATATGCATATTCAGGAGAATCCCGGATGATTCGGCGATTGCTAAACGTGGCGGTAGCAGAAGACGAGTCTTGGCTGCGACATAACATCTTCCATACTCAGTGTACTGCCAAGGGAAAGGTATGTAACTTGTTTATTGATGGCGGCAGTTTCGTGAACGTGGTCTCGACAACAATGGTCGAGAAATTAGGATTGGAGACAGTGGAACATCTACAGCCCTAAAAATTATCATGCCTAAAGAAGGGCAATGAAGTTAAGGTCAGCAAGCGATGCCTAGTACAGTTCTCGATTGGGAAGAGGTACGTTGATGAGGTATGGTGGGACGTTGTTCCCATGGATGCTTATCACATTCTGCTAGGGAGGTCGTGGCAGTATGATCGTCGAACAAAGCATGACGGGTTCCGGAACACTTACACTTTCAGCAAGGACGGCTAAAGCATTACGTTAGGTCCTTCGAATTTGACGAAGGAGGCGGCAAAGGTTCTGTTGCCTAGGGCTGATTTTCGTGATGAGGCGATCAAGGCGACGTAGATGTTTGCCTTGGTAGTTATGGAGCAAAACGCAGATCATTCCAAGTTTCCCGATTTGATTATTCCTTTGTTGCGAGAATTTGCCGATATAATGCCAGAGGAGATGCCTTCAGGACTACCACCTATGAGAGATATTCAGCATTGTATAGACTTTGTCCTGAGGGTTGCAATTTCACATAAGGCAACCTATCATATGAGTCCACAACAACATGAGGAGTTACAAATGCAGGTGCGGGAGTAGATGGAAAAGGGAGTTGTCAGAGAGAGAATGAGTCCTTGTGCAGTATCAGCGTTGCTGGTGTCGAAGAAAAATGGGTCATGACAGATGTACATTGACAGCAGGGCAAGTGAACGAGATTACCATACTAGTGGATGGTCATGCCATTTGGATTGTCGAATGAGCCTAACACTTTCATGCGGTTGATGAATCAAGTGTTTTGTCCGTTCATTGGGCGATTTGTGGTGCTGGAGTATTTCGACAACATCCTGATTTTCAGTGGCTCGATTGGGCAACATTTGCAACATTTGAGGTGCTAAGGAAACAGAAGTTGTTCGCGAATCTAAAGAAGTGTCACTTTTTGAGAGATCAAGAGACGTTTTTGGGGTGCGTTGTGTCGGGTGAAGGAATTCGGATGGATCCCGCAAAGGTGGAGGCAATTCTAAATTGGGAGACACCGAAGATGATGTTTGATGTTCGAAGTTTCCATGGATTGGAGTCCTTCTACAGGCGGTTTATCCGAGGTTTTAGTTCCATCATTTCTCCATTGACGGACTGTTTGAAGGGAAGTCAATTCATATGGACTGCTGAGGCAGATTCGGCTTTCAAATTACTGAAACAAAAGGTAACCGAAGCTCCTGTTTTAGTATTACCTAACTTTTTCAAAATTTTCAAAATACATTGTGATGCTTCAGGAGTGGGAATTAGAGGAGTGTTGAGTCAACAAGGCAAGCCGGTAGCTTCCTTTAGTGAGAAGCTTAATAACGCCAAGCAACAGTATTCAACATATGATAGGAAGTTTTATGCAATTGTGCGAAGTTTGGAGCATTGGATGCATTATCTAGTGTCCAAGGAGTTTATCTTGTTTTCGGATCATGAGGCATTGAAGTTTATAAATGGACAGCACAAGTTGAATGCAAGGCACGCAAAGTGGGTGGAATTTCTACAAGTTTTCAGTTTCTCCATTCAACACAAGGCTGGCGTACTAAATTGAGTGGCAGATGCATTGAGAAGGAGGCATACTTTGTTGAACACAATGCAGGTATAGGTAATAGGATTTGATTCTTTCTCTGACTTGTATCGAGATGATCTGAAGTTCAAGGGTATTTGGGAGAAGTGTCAGATGGGACCACAGCAATTGTTCATGATTCAGGACAGGTTTCTTTTTCGGGGGAATCAATTGTTTGTTCCTGATTGTTCGTTGAGGGCAGCCATTGTAGATGAAGGTCATGCCGAAGGGTTAGCCGGACATTTTGGAATTGACAAGACGTTAGCATTGGTGCGGGAATACTTTTACTGGCCTAGGATGGAACGGGACGTGATTCGATGTGTTCAGCCGTGCAAAATCTATCATATTGCTAAGACTAAAGGTAGCAATGCTAGATGGTATCTACCATTACCTATTCTGTTGGCACCTTGGGAAGACATCAATGTGGACTTTGTTTTGGGGCTGCCAAGGACAAAAAGGAACAAGGATTCGATTATGGTAGAGCTAGCTAGGTTGTTCTTGCAGGAGATTGTCAAATTACATGAAGTTCCCAAGTCGATCACTTCCGATAGAGATGTGAAATTCGTCAGTCATTTTTGGCACACTCTTTGGCAGCATTTGGGCACCAAATTGCAGTTCAGCTCTTCTCATCACCCACAAACGGATGGACAAACGAAAGTGGTGAATAGAAGCTTGGAAAATCTGCTGCGAAGTTTACTTGGAGACAAGCCATGGCAGTGGGACTTGGTGCTGCCACAGGCCGAATTTCCGTACAATCGTTTAGTGAATCAGACCACGAGGAAGAGTCCGTTCGAGATTGTTTACGGACGCAATCCAGCTACCCCATTAGACCTCAATCCATTGCCAGTTCATCGCCAGTTCAGTTCGGATGTGGAGGAGCATGCTAAGCAGATTAAGGAGTTGCACTCCCAAGTCCATGAATGGATTAATCAGCGGAACTTACAATACAAGCAAAGGGTCGACAAGCATCGGAATGAGAGATTTCCAGCAAGCAGATTTGGCAAATTGCTGCCACACGCTGATGGGCCATTCAAGATATTGGAGTAGATTAATGACAATGCCTGCAAGATTGATTTGCCAGGTAATTACAATGTATCGAGCACTTTCAATGTAGCTGACTTGTCACCTTACCAATTCGAGGACGAGGAAGGTTTTGCAGAAGTTGTAGCTAGCTAGGATGAGTCAGATTCGAGGGCAAATCTTCTCCTAGCCAGGGAGGATGATGTCGGGCATGATTCCCGAGGCGACTAGTCCAAGCTAGGGGTGTAAATGAGATGAGACTATTCGGAAACGGTTCGAGCTCGGCTCGTTGAAAGCTCGAATTCGGTTGGTCTTAAATGGGCTCGGGCTCGAGCTTGGGTCAAGCTCGGCTCTCTTATTAAAGGAGCCGAGCTGAACCCTTATATATTCATTCATTTAGGCTCGCCAGCCTAAAAGAGCTTTTAATTTATTTATACATTATATAATATAATATATTTAATATTTAAATTTCATTTTACCCTAAATTTTTCTTGGTTCCCTCCTTTGTCTCCCAAAAAAACCCCTCTTCTTCTCTTCTTCAAACTAGCACCGCATTTCCCTCCTTTCTCTCCAAAAAAAAAACCCTATTCTTCTCTTCTTCTTCCTAGCGCTGCATTTCCCTCCTTTCTCTCCCAAAAAAAACCCTCTTCTTCTCTTCTTCCTTCCTAGCGCCCCATACACAGGTTGAGGCAGTGACAGATTCTTCTCTTCTTCCTTCCTTCCCAAAAGAAATCCTTGTCTTCTCTTTTTCCTTCCTTCCTTCTGCCTTTCGTTGTTCTTCTCCATGCAACCTTAAATCTATCTTCACCTACCCCAGCCCATCATCTTGCTGCTACCGCCACCGCCGCCGCCAAAACCCAACCTATCATCTCGTCGCCGCCAACTGTTGTGCTGCAAGTTAGTTCATAGTTTATTTATTTATTTTGGTAAATTTTCTTTTTCTTTTTGAAGTGAGTAACTATGATCATTGAAGTGATCTTGGTTGTGATTTTTCATCTTTTGAAACTTAAGTTACATCAGATGATGAAAGCGTGGATTTTCTAACCTCTGCTAAAATAAATTTTCAAATTCAAATGTTGCTTATATGGCTTGCTAAAGATGTCTTTACAAATGAAATTTATTTCTTTTTTGCTAAAGATGTGAATGGTAGTAGTATTGGGTGTTGACATTGTACTCTTTGCTATGCAGAAATTGAAGAAGAAAATGGAGGCTGCCCGTGACCAGTTAGCTGAAGTACTTTACCAGAAAGGGTTGGCTTTGGCAGAGATTGAGTCATTAAAGGTTTGTATTTCTCAAATTGTATTGCATTAAGAGGTTTTGTAGCCTGGTCCACTTGAAGCATATTTTCATGTCTTAAAAGATAGTTGTGATTGGTGATATTACTTTCTGATATGGAGAACCTCGTCTTCCCCACTAGGGAAGAGAGATTATTGAAAAAGAACTAAGAAGTTAAAATAGGCGATTTAAACTTGATCAAGATATGTTAATAAACAACAGCTTCTATGATGTGATGAGGTTTTATGATATCGGTAAAGGGTCACGATATCTTCTACTTTTTGTCATATTTTGTTCATCTCTATTTCTCCATACACCTATAAATTTGCCTCTTGCAATGTCCTGCCTCTACCATCTTAGAGGTTTTATCAGTTGCCATTACAGTTAGTTGCACACCAAGAAGTCTTTTTTCTCTTGCTGCTACAATAAGTGTGTTTCTGATAATTAGGGTGCTAAAGTTATCAATGAGGAAGATTCTCAAGTTCTACAAACAGCTGATGCATAGACAACTGATGTCCAGTTAGATTTGTTTGAAGACAATTTCAAGGAACTTAAGAAATGGGTTGATGTAAGATCATCCAAGTATGGCACTCTTTTGCTATTCGTGAGAGACGTAATGGAACTGAAGGTAGCTCCTGTTCTTCTGTAAAGTTATTCCTCTATACCCTTCCATCTATCTTCTTCTTTATCTACAGTCCCTTGAAACACAATGCTTAGGAGATGAGTCCTATATTTGATTTCCTGCAGAGAGTTGCAATTTTGGATCTCATAGAAGATGGCCTAGTTTTGTTGTCTTTAGGTTATTGATATGCCAGTCTGAAATGCTTGCAATTGCTGCTTTTGTGTAGAAAATAAATTGAAGTCTCATTTTAGAAACTGTACTCTATACACGTACTACAACTGAAATATTTTCTTTTCTATTGATCTTTCCTCTCTCCTTGTACCCCCTCCTCCCAAGCTTTGAGTATCATGCTAAATAACTTTATTTGCATGGGTATTAAAAGAAATGATCCCAGATGGAGGTCAACCTCCAAAGAAAAAGCTGTATGAACTCTAGCTGCTTAATGAAATTGGTTGGAGTCATTTGGTGTTGTATGAGAAGCAGTGGATGCTTGTGCGCTTCCCTCTTGCTTTACCTCTCTTTTAGGTTTCCGGTTGTATTAACTTGCCCAAAAAAAAAAAATATGGCAAAGTTGAGTTTTAGCCTTTTTAAGTGTTAGTAATGTAACAAAAGCATCTTTGCCCTTTGATTGATTCACTTCAATAGAAATCTCTCATTCTTTCCACTACTACTCTCCAATGATAAAGGTTAACTAACTACCTATCTGCTAATATTCTTGGAGTGTTTGACTAGAACAACTAGTTTGCTCGATTTATTTGCAAATTATTTAGCACTCTTAAACATAACATTCTTGTGTTGTTAATAGAAAAATTGTCTCTGAATAGAGAAACAGAAGGACAAGTAATGAGAGTAAGTGATGATTTTTTCTAGTTATTTTTTCTAATACCTGATTGGATGGTTTATAGAGGAGCTGAAATGTGTGTTCATCTTTCAATAGTTTCATGCTAAGCAGATCTCATCCATTGGTTTGGTCTCTTGGTGTCTCAGCTATTATTCTAGAATCTCCAATTAGCATTTGAACTATGACGATGTAAACAATATGTATTTTTTTAACCTTGGTCACTTGACTATTTGAATGTATTGTATGATTCCATTTGATTAGTTTGAACTTTGAATGTATTGTATAACTACATTTTGATTTGTTTAAATGTACTCCATTTTGAATTTAAAATATTATTATTATAAAATTTAAGTTAAATATTTTTTAAAAAAAAGCTTAAACAAGCTTTGAGCCAAGCTTAAACGAGCTTGATGAGAGAAGAGCTTAAATGAGTCAAGCTTTAACTTGAATTTTTAAATTTTTTAGCTCGCTCGAGCCTGAGCCGAGCCTTCTTTATTCATCACGAGCCTTGCTCTTTAGGCTCTTCAGAGCCCACGCCCGAACCCGAATAAGAGCCTCACAGAATAGAAGGCTCTTTAGTAGATTTGGGCTCGGCTCGGCTCGTTTACACCCCTAGTTCGAGCTCAGATTGGGCTCAAATTTGACCGGGTGACCCAGAAGGGCTTTTTCATCCATCCGGAGTCATCTTTATGGTGTTTTGGACATTTTTTTGTTTTCAGTAGCATTGTCGTAATTTTCTTGTTTTTAGGGGCAACTTCGTACTTTTCCGTTTTTAATGATATTTTTGTAATTTTATTATTTTTAAGTTCTGATTAGGTTTAGGTTTTGCTTAGGGCTTTAAATATTTCGTTTCTCATTGTTTTCAATATCTTTTGATTAATTGAAAATTTTCGACTTTGATCGTTTTTCCAAAAACTTATGTGTTTTTGTGGTTTTTCCACCTTTTCTTTTGTTTAGTCATTCTTTTCGACATTGTTCTTGCATCACAACCTTTATTTTTTTATTTTTTCTTTTCTTTTATTTTTATTATACTTTGTTTTGGTTTTCTTTTCTTTGCCTTTTATTATTTTTTCTTTTTATTCCTAATCTTTTCCCGTCTTCTCTCCATTTTATAATTTCAGGGTCTATAATTTCTATTGTTCCTTCCAGCATCTCACTGTTAGTGTGCGACTCTTTGTTCCTTACTCTAATTCCTTATTTTATTTTGGTGATATTTTGAATCTTGGCTGTATTGTTTTTTATTTGTTTGGGTTTGTTTGGGTGAATTATGAAGTGTGAATACTATTGGAAATCATTGAGCGTTGGAGATTTTTGCTTTTGATGGTGGTCTATTTGTTGGTTTGCTCTTGAATTTTACAAATCTAAAGTTGTATTTATTGGTGATGATTATTTCTTTGTTCGGTGAATTTTGAATTTAGTTTAATTTCTTCTTTAATGACATCTTGAAATAAAGCTAAAAATAGATCTTGGAATTTTGATAAATATACGTCTGAGGAGGCAGAAGAGAGAGATGATGTTTTGCTTATTAATGCTGCTCCATTCATTCATGAGCGGAGTATGACCGTAACTGTGATTGCTAAACAACATACTAATGGATCTTGAACTAGGTATCCAGTTGAACCTTTACAATACGGAATTTAAGATTTAGTTTAGGGACACTTTGTTAGTGAACTTGAACGCAAATGTGCTAATCTTGTTCACGAAGTTTATGTGAATTTGCCCAAAGCTAAGGAGGATCAATGTAAAGTCCGTAATGAATTGATTTCCTTCACTCCTAGCGCCATTAACTCTTTCTACCTACCTCCTAATTATTTAGATGATGAAGATGACTATGCTAAGTTTAAAAAATCAAAGAAAATGCAAATATGATAGTAGATATTATTACTAATGGGTGGGATGTAAGTAAAATGAAGAAATCATGAACTATTCCAGCTATTAGTTTTTTAAGGGAAGCAAAAAGTGGAGAAGGTTCATAGTTAGTAGGTTACTTCCTGCGGCTAATTTGCATGAGGTAGACCGGAAGGCCTATTTTATGATGTTTCATGTTTTGTTATGAAAAATATTAATATAGACAAGATTATTCATTAACTACTGATTATCAATATCAATCAGTCTAATTCTTTATGGTTCTCATATCTTATTACATCACCGTGTCTTAAGCGAAAGTGAAAGTTGGGACTAGTGCTTTCTTTGAGGCACTTCCAAAGGCTATTAATCACATAACTATCAAACAATTTTTTTTCCTTTGGCTATGAATGATAAGTTGGCTTTTGAATACTTTAAGGAACATTGGGAGGCAAATACTTTAATGATAAATTTGGCCGATTGCCTCTATTCCAACTCCCTATATCACAGTAAGTTCTATGTCATCCTCCTCTCACATAAGAATTGACAAGTTTTCTCTTCGCTAGCAATTCTATGAACATTAGAAAGCTCCACCTTGTCCTTCAAAGTCTAGATCTCAGTTATAATGGAATGTGGTGTGATTGGTCCAAAACTACTAGCAAACTAAGTAAAAGAGGAGGATGCCTTAGAACTTGGTTGTGACATGGTTATGTGGAATTGAGGCAAGAGGATCCAAATTAATTCTAAAGTAAGCATCTACATTCTAATGTTCCTCAAAGTATTCACATGCCAATTTATCAATCATCGCCTCCAAAGGAATAGATAACTACTTGATAGTGACGTGATTAATAGCCTTTGGTGGTGAATTGAAGAAATCACTACTCCCAACTTTCACCTTAGGTTTAAGGCACAACGATGTAATAAGATGTAGGGGACATAAAGAATTAAGTGGTGTAGCATTGAAAACCAATTGCTGATGAATAATCTTGATCACGTTGATATTTTTTTGGCAACAAAACTTGAAACATCACAAAATAGGTCCATACAAATTAGCTGTAAAAAGTAACACTACTAGCAATGAACCTTCTCCGCCCTGTTGCTTCCCTTGAAAGACTAGCGGTTGGAATAGTTCGTGTTTTCATAGTAATAGTGTAAACTACCATATCAACATTTGCATTGGTTTATTCAAACTTAATTCTTCATCATCTAAATAATCAGGAAGATGGTGGAAAAAAAGTTAACGGTGCTGGGAGTGAAGGATACCCATTTGTTATGGACTTTATATTGACCCTCCTTAGCTCGGGGAAAATTCGCATAAAATTCCTAAACAAAATTAGCATAAAAGTGTTCAGGTTCACTAAGAAAGTGTTCCCAAACTAAATCTTGAATTTTGTATTGTAAAAATTCATTTGAATACGTAGTCCAAGAGTCATTAGGATGTTGTTTAATCATCACATTTAAGATCATACCCTGCTTATGAATGAATGGAGCAGCATTAGCAAGCAAAACATTTGATCTCTCTTCCACCTCCTCAAACATAATTTTATCAGAATTTCAAGATTTCTTTCTAGCTTCCTTTGAAGATGCCATCATAGAAAACCAATGGCTAAGAAATTAAACTCAATTCAAAATTCACCAAATCCAGGAATTAATCATTTACCAATAAATACAATCTCAGGCACCACCCGAAACCCAATCTGTAAAATTCAAGGGCAACCCAACAAATACACCACTGTCGAAAGCAAAAATCTCCAACCCCCCAATGATTTTCAAGAGTATTCACACTTCCAACTTAACCCAAACAATGCAACCAAGATTCAAAATAAAGTAAGGAATTACACTATCAACGAGCAAGGAACAAAGAAAAACACAGAATTCATGAGAAGATTTTCTTAATTAGAATTTCTTTTTCTTTGTTTTTTTTTTTTTTTTAAATTCTTACATCCGCATTATGACTAATTTTTATTACTCTCTTGGGATTGTTATTATGAATATGTTGAACTAAATATTTTTGTAGGGCATTAATAGAACCTTTCGTTAGATTTAATTGAGTTTTGCCTTAAAGCTTAATTATTTATGCAATTGGGATTGTTTATATTAATTTGTATTTAATGATTTTTATAGTCTGATCAATGTTGAAATTGAATTGGTAATTCAGGTGAAACTTGGGAAAGAGAGCCTAATTAGACCTAAATTGATAAAACTTATGATTAACAGAGATGGTTAATTTGTGGTTAGGATAGGAATATACCTAAGCACCAAAGGTAACCAAATTAGGGTTGGATTTTTAATATAATTGTTATTACTCCAATTTACCATAAGAACATACGAAATTGGTCTTAATAATTAGATTCGCTATTGATTCGGGAGAATTAGTGAATAATTTAGGACCTGTTAACAATAATGGATAAATAATTAAGTGAAAATGTAAACTTATTAATGATAACATTGGAAAAAATTAGTGACCTAGAATTCATCTCATTGATTTTTGCACTTGAATTATTCTATTTTCTTATTCAATTTTTAGTAGTTTAGATAAAAATCCACAAAAATTCACCATTTTATTTCCTACTTGAATTAGGAATTTACAATAATATTAGATAATTCAATTGCATAAATTAAGTCCTCAAGGGAACAATGGGTTTTATACTACTTGAACGACACGTGCACTGGCATGTTCTAAATTCTTCAACAAAAACTTTGTGATTTTTTTTTCCTTAAAAAAAAGATTCATGATTTAATGACCAGAACATAAAAGAAGAGGGATAAAAAATGATGGAATTAAATAAAATGATCCAATATGCCTAAAGTACTCTCTCTATCCAAAAAGGATAATCCACTCGTTGATTCTTTTCATATATCCTTCGGGCATCTCCAATGGAGTGCCTAAAGCTAACCAGGAAAGAGAGGGAGGGGAGAATTATTGGAGGGGGTTGTCTAAGGAGGTGCCTAACTTATTGACTAAAAGAGAGAGGGAGATGGGGTGCCAAAATATGCGTGGGTGCCATGGAACAAAAAGGCTGAATTGGCCATGTGCTAGAACAACATTTGCTATAGGTTTTTGCTTTTCTTTTGTCTTTTTATCTTTTTATTTAAAAAAAAAAAAAAGAAGAAGAAGAACGTGAGGAGTAGAAACAATGGAACATAAGAATATTTTATGTGTAGACAGATGAATGGTTCTCTTTTTTTTAAAAAAAAAAAAAAAAGGCGGGGGGGGGGGGGGGGG
>JAOXNR010052794.1:0-15629 GCA_028571225.1 Parsonsia alboflavescens | reverse complement strand
TATATATAAAGGCCATCTTCCTCGGTTTTGTAGAAATTAAGCCCAAGATTGTTTCATTTTCAAGTTATATAATACATTTGAGATTCCTAAGTATTTTTCTTTTTTATGCTTCTCCCCTTGATACACTTACTTAAGGTTTTGAAAAAGAAATTTGATTGATTACTATAATGTGTGAGTGATGGGCGGAACGGGTATGGTCCGAATTAGTCAATCCAAACGGGCAGGACCCAGACTACAGTTAATCCAAATGGGTTAGAGGGCCTCATGCCTTCAATACCCGAGAGTCAGACTCATATAGTCAACGAGGACGTGTGAGCAAGCAACTTGCCACCACTGACCTCCCACGTCACCGACCTCCTAAATGAGCTCGAGCTATGGTCTTGCCAGACCTCAACTTCAACCTAGCAAGCTCCAATCAAAATCATAAATCTTCTATGCCATGACCACCCGTGCGCGACTCCTAGTCACTCCATGGAGCCACGGACCACTTGGCACGACCTCACCAGAAATGATGTTCTAGCTTCTCAATATCCACGGGGAGGTCACGAAGTTGGTCTGAAGGTCGGCTAGTGCGCTTGTAGAACTCACGGAGACGTGAATGGCAAAATCTCTCGCTCCAGGGAAACTCCAAGATCCTAGGAGCAACTGGTAGGATTTGACTAAATCCTACAATTATCCTAATTCCTTACGGTTACGTAAGGGGCAACTCAATTCCGAAAGGTAACTGATCAATTCTCATTACTTAAACAAAAAACACCCTGTCAGTTAGGAGAAAAAGAAAAAACTCTATTGCTCCCTTGAGAACGGTCTTTACCGGAAAACTTTCCTAAAATACTAACTTAGGCATCATAACTCGTCCTCGGGAGATAGCCGACTCTGGTAACCTCTTTTTCTTATCTTCTCAGGCAACTGACGTCGGAGCTCTATCAGGATCTGTGGCGTGATCCTGCCCATCACCTTTGGACCCCATCACTCCTGGCGCCTTCTATGGGAAACAAAATAGAAAAGCTTAACTTTTTCCCATACACAAAACAAATAGAGCAATCTTGATGGCTCAGTCACAGCCTTCACGTGTTCAGCCACCGCATTGTGGTAGACTGTCGGCCAGAACATAACGATGCACTGGAGAGGCAGTGCCTGAAATGCCGTTGCCAACATGCGCGTCACTGGGGGCAACCCAGGGCCTAGGGCCTAGCACACAGCAAGGCCCACAGCTGCCGGCACAGACCAGCCCATCCCAAAATGTCTCGGCCAACCAAACGTTGGTACAAGAAGGGTTGCAGGGGAGACACCCAGATCTCACTACAAATGGCAATAACTCTAGGCCACCAAGGCCGCAGAGATCGAGGGGAAGCTGGGTTTCCATGTCGGTAAATCTAATGGAAAGAATGGTGGTTGCCCTAGAGGGAATCTCAGGCAGAAGAGACTACATTTCCACTGGGCGTACTTCAATGCCTTCCCGGAGAGAAAAGCCACCACCTAGGAGCCAAACCAGGCATACTCAGTCGGATAGGTTTTAGCCTTTAGAGCTAAGAACAGACCCCTTGCACAATGACGCAGGTCGAGAAGCAGGTCAGCCAAAACAAAGGTCAAAAGGTGCCAGGACTTTACCTGTGATTGACCTCAGAGAGACCCTTAATAATCAAAGGAGGTATGACCTAAGAGACTGGCTCAATCGAGCAGCCATCTCTAGAAGCCAAGGACAGGATGTAGTTCTTGAAGAGCAGGGGAGCTCGCTACGAACTCTACTTGGAGTAAGGATACCACCTCGTCGTAGCCTGATCAATATGACAGGCGAAAAGGCTCGAGGGGTAGTCCCCAACCTACCAAGGAGAGTAGCTCCTCCAGCCTATTAGGAGCAACAAAGCACTGTGGATCTTACCGAGCCTTTGTCATTCGACCACAACATCCGGACAGCCAGGATGCCCAAAGGCTTCAAGGGCCCACAATTGGAGAAAAAATATGATGGTATTGGGAGCCATAACAACACATTGACGAGTACGTCTCATACATGGAGATGTTTGAATACCCCAACTCGGTCAAAAGCAGAGCCTTTAGGTCCATGCAAACCAAAAAGGCCCAAGCATGGTTCAAGGGAATCCCTGAGGCAAGCATCTCAAGCCTATCACAATTGAAAGTGCTGTTTCTGAAAAACTATCAAAGCAGCACGAGGTGTGACAAAGATATTAATAACCTCTTTCTCATCAAATAGAAGGTCGGTGTGAGCACTCGGAGTTATTACAATCATTTCAACTTTGAAGCAGTGGAGATTGAGTAAAAGAATGATGCCATCTACATCACTGCGTTCAAGCAAGGGTTGCAAGGGGGGTACGTAGACCTCAAACTGGCCGATGAGCCACTAAAAACAATTAGGAGCTGCACACGCTCCTGGAAAAGTTAATCAGGGTTGAGGAAACTGTGGTTGAAAAGAAGATCTCGAGCTTCACCTGGGCCACAGACAGAGACAACAGAGGACATCCAAGGAGTCCTCAAAAAACAAAGAGGGATAGGAAAATTCTTGGTACACACCGGAAGTGCAGTCGATGTCCTCTATCTCAAGGCCTTTGATCAAATGGGGATCAACAAAAGCCCACTGCCGAAATCAGACACTGCACTAACCAGTTGCAACGGCAGTATGACCTATGCCGATGGAATCCTGAGAGTCCCAACCACAGTTCAAGTATAGGGCAGGGATGTCACTGAGTTGATGGATTGGATGGTCGTAGACTCCACCGGAACCCACAATGCCATACTTGGCCGTAAGGGGGTCATGCACCTTAAAATAGAGATGTCCCTACTCAGTTACAGCATGAGAATCCAGGTTGGAGAAGTTTGGATTACCCTTGAAGGAGATAGGCGAATGGCTGCGGAATGTCACCTAGTTGAGAATAACAAAGAGAGCTCCTCAGAGCCCCAACAAGAGGAGTGCATTGACCTCCCGAAAGAGGATGACCACTTTAGAATTCAAGCAGCCAGAAAAGGAGAGAAAGCGTTCGTTAATCATAAATTCCTTGAGAAAGGGATTAAAATTGGAGAGCTCTTGCCTCCAAGGATTAAAGGGAAGTTGGTGGATCCCCTTGAAGAAAATCTATAAGTCTTCACCTGGTAGCCCAACGACCTCGAAGTAGTTGACTGAACCATTGCAGAACATAAGGTCGGGCTTAAGCCGGGGGTCAAGCCGGTGAAACAAAAGAAGAGGACCTTTGCCCCAGAATGCAACGAGGTCATAGCAAAAGAAGTCCAAGCTCTCCTTGACATCGGAATCCTAAAAGAAGTGGTGTTCCTAGAATGGTTGGCCAATCCTGTGGTGGTACCAAAGAAGGAGGGGACATATAGAATGTGTGTAGATTTCACCACCTTGAACGAATTTTGCCAGAAGGATTCCTACCCCCTTCCTAGCATTGAGTAATTAGTAGACTCCACAGCCGGGTACCAATGGCTATGTTTCCTCAACGCATACAACGGGTACCACCAAATTCCAATGGCCCTTGAGGACATGGAAAAGACCTCCTTCATCACGAAGGTCGGGACTTATTGCTACACCAAGATGCCTCTCTTTTCGAAAAATGCTAGGGCAGAATTTTAGCGAGCGATGCACAAAATTTTCAAGAAATAGCTTGGACAAAACGTTGAGGTCTACGTGGATGACATATTGATCAAATCCAAAACTACACAAGATTTCAGAGGAGACATCCGGGAAACTTTCCAAACCCTGAAGACGGCTCACATGAAGCGCAATCTAGAAAAATGCACCTTCGGGATCTCCGTAGGAAAGTTCGTAGGCTTCATTATCTCGGAGCAAGGCATTGATGCCAACCCAGAGAAGACCAAATAAGAGTCCTAACCAGCTTACCTCTGAAACAAGCTCTGGCAAAGCCTGAATTCTCAGGCAGGATGATGAAGTGGTCCCCTGAGCTCTCTCAAAGCTCAAGCCCTCTCAAACTTCATAGAAGAAAGTACTAGAGCTCCATTAGAGCACACAGACACTTGTGAAGGCAATACTTAGGCCATATTCACGGATGAATCTACGGAAAAGGAAAATTCAAGTGTGGGGATTGTACTAGTTAGCCATGAAAGAGTGAGAAGCCCTTGCTCTGTTAAGTACAACTTCCCAACCTCAAACAATGAATCTGAATATGAAGCCCTCTTAGCAAGCCTAAGGCGTATAAGAGCTCTCAAAGTGCAGAAATTGCATGTCAAAATAGATTCACAAGTTCTAGCCAGCCAGGTAGCTGGAAAATGTGAAGCCAGAGAAGACAACATGGTAAGTATCCCAAAAGAGTAAAAGGCATCATATCAAAACTTGACTACTTTTTCATTGAATAGATTCCTAAGAGCAAAACTCAGAAGAGGACAAGCTGTCCAAAGTCTACAAAGAGGTAGTTGGAACCAATGCCGAGCTACTTGTGGAACAACTACACTCTCAAAACATCGATCAAAAGGAAAGTTCGGTCATAAGGGATCAGGCAGAATGGAGATAACTAATCTTCATATTCCTTAAACATGATGACTTCCCTGAGGACGCATAAGAAGCTCATCGAGTGCAAAGATGGGCACCTCGCTATGTCTTGATTAGGGACGACGAGGTACACAGAAAGTCATGCACATGGGCACTTCTCAAGTGTTTTAGTCCAGGGGAAGGTAAATTTGTGATTGACGAGGTACATAGCGGTATATGTGGCTCTCACATAGGTGCGAAGACTGTCGCAAAGAAATCCTACGAACTGGGTACTACTGGCCCACAATGGTTGTAGACATTCAGATAGCCATACAGAAATGCACTAGCTACCAGCTGCATGGGAACAAATCACGTCTTCCACCGATGAAATACCAGCCAATCAATGCCTCAGTACCATTTGACATTGGGGGACTAACATCCTCAGACCTTTCACAAGTGGCGAAATTCCTTATAGTTGCTGTAGAGTATCTCACCAGATGGGTCGAAGTGGAACCTATGATAGTGAATTCATCTCAAAAGGTTCAGTCGTTTGTATCAAGGGACATCATATGTAGATTTTGGATCCCACGAGCCATCATTTCAGATAATGGCCGACAGTTTACTAGCAATCCATTCAAGACCTTCTGCAAGCATCTTCACATTAAGCAAAGACTGACCTCTGTGGCTTACCCACAAGCCAATGGGTTAGCAAAGGTTACAAACCGTACGATCCTAAAAGGGTTAAAAAAGTGACTCACTAAGCTTGAGAAAGATGGTCGCAATGCGGACTGGCCTAATGAGATCCCCAACATATTGTGGGCATACAGGACCACACCCAAAAAAGCTATTAGAGAAACCCCATTTAGTCTTTGCTTTGGAGCAGAAGCAATATTTCCAGTTGAGGTTGGGGAAACAACTTTAATATTGATGGAATATGACCTAATCTTAAATGAGGGGGAGAGAAGAGTAGAACTCGACCTCCTCGAGGAGGTCAGAAACAAGGCAATTGAAGAGGATAAGACATACAAAAGGTAGGTAATAAATTTTTTCAACGAGCGAGTGAAAGAAAGACACTCTGCAATTCTATAAATGGTGCTCAAAAGGTCAGATGTCAGCAAACAAGGTCAATTGACCAAGCTTGAAGAAGGCTGGGAAGGACCCTACCTAATCCAAGAAGTCCACAAAGAAGGCAGCTACAATCTAGCTAATCTTGACGGGATACAAAAAAGTTAAAAAACTAGCTAATCTTGACGGGATACAAACTAGCTAATCCAAGTGCTTGTCACTTAAAAAAGTTTTATGCCTAAAGGTCATCTAGGATACAAAAGACCTCTTGGACCTATCGGTCACATACAAAAAATGACCTCAACGAGCACGACATGGTTCAAAGCTAAGTTCTCCTAAAGTTTATGAAGTCATTACGCTTGAATTAATCTATGTTACTCAAATGACAGTTCAATCATGCAAGTATGCAATTGTTGAAAAGCTGTGTGTATGAAAATAGTAAATATTGCTCGAAACAGAGACAGAAAAATACTAAGCAGTTCATAAAGAAAGACAAAAAAAAAAAAAAAAAAACAGAGCCACAAATAGGCTCTTTGTGCTATATCAAGTGTAGAAAAATAAAGTAGAAGGCCACAAACAGGCCCCTGCGAAGTATTTAGTACATCGAAAGAACAAGTAATAGTAAGAACATCACAACGGGAGATTTGGGGTGGTCCTAGGAGTGATAGCATAGAATTATTTCTGAGCCGGACATTGCACTAGAGGGATATCATCTCCATCATCCTCCTCCTCTACTGGGGTACCGGCAGGAATGAAGCTACCGGGAGCAGTTGGGGCTGAAGTGCCTATCGGGCAAGCCAATAGCATGGTCAAACAAGGAGCAACTAAGAACAAGTGAAGAGATTTGAAAAATGGTCAAATGCCTCCAACAAAGAAGACATTCAGAAGATGGGGAAACATTCTCGCAAAGTAATCTGAACCTAGAAAATGGGGATACCTTCTAGAGCGGCCATAGGGTAGGGAGTGATGTCGAGAACCTCCTCATCACCAGCAATGGCCTCCACTATCTCTTTCCTTTTCTTAGAAGGAGCTTCCCTGACCTCATTGACACAGGTCAAAGACTTGGCTTGCGGCCATTTCTTCTGGAGAGGCCGCCTCCTGGTCTTCTTTTTCCCAGGCGAGGGAAGCAACCAACCTGGGATGATAAAGACTCAAATCAGTTTCAGGATTGGTGTTCAGCCCAGGATTGAGCTCTCTAAGTTCCTCCATGATCCTAGTATACTAACACATCAGTTGAGGCCCTAGCAAGGACTGCACGAACCCTTGGATAGCAGGGACCTCTGGTAGCTTCTCGATAGAAAGGAAGCCCTCCTTGTAGGCCCTCCAGCATGGCCTCAAGCCCATTGTTACGCTCCTCCTGCTCAACCATTTTCTTCTCAACCATATCCAGTGTCTTGCATAAATTCTTGCCAGCAGCCATGGCTTTAGCAACGTTCCTCTCGCTTGCAAGAAGGAGCTATTTGGAAGACTCAAGTGAGGCGTAGAGGTCAGTAACTTTCTAGTCCAGTTGAGCCTTGGCCCCTTGCAGCTCCTCCACTAAGGAGGCGAATTCCTAGTCCTTGGAATCTCTCTTAGCTTGTCTCCTCAATAGCTCACCAAGGATCACATGACAATGCGAAAGAAGAAAGGAACAAATCAACAAGCAAAATCATTGAAAGATCAGGCTAGACTGATTTCGCCAGAAGCAACTTACCCCAGCATAGAAAGAGGTCCCAAATTTTCCAACTTCTTCATCAGTCAGCTGCCGGCAGATCTCCCAATCAACCGATGGAATGCACTCCATCAGGAAAGAATTAGCATGGGGCCACTGAAATAGAGAATCAGACATCTCCATGGCCAGGGTAGGGGCCCACCTTGCATTCCCCTCATTAGGGTGAGCAACCAGAATAGAATCACCCAGTTTCTTAAGGGTCTCGCAACCTCTTCCACAGCACAGCGCAAGAACAAAGGCTTAGGACCAGGGCAGTCGAGCTTTTTCCCTTTCCAGAGGGGCCCAAAGCGATTTTCTTTGGAAAAAGCGAAGAGGGAGAAGAAGATGAGAGCGAGATCTTAGTAGGTCTGCTAGAGGGATTCATCCCCGCAGCAGTGGAGTCTCGTTTTGAGACCCCTCGAGTCCTCTCAGCCTCAGTAGCTCTACCCCGACCTCAAGGAATGGAAATTCTGGCAACTAGAGTCCTGGATGGAGAAGAGCTAGCAGAGCCCCAACCTTTACCAACAGAGGTCCTAGAGGAACCAGAAGCACTAAGCCATGAGGGTATCTTCATCGCTACAAAACCACAAAAAAGAAGGATGTCAAAACCAAGTCAGAAGACACAAGAATTCGATCAACACAAAGAGCTCTACCTGCCAGAAGAAGCTATTCCCATAGACTTCCTAAGGGAAGGGAGATCAAGCTCTGCCGGCTGTCCAAGCCTGGTAGAACGGAGGAAGGCTTCAGGCCAAACTGTTGCAGAGCACCCCACTGTGGGTTTGCTAGAATTAATTAGACCCAAAAGAAAATCCCTATTATCAGCTTGGTCAACCAACAAATCGGGAAGGCCATTGTAAAAGGTACAATTTAAATTCCAATCCGGGTAAGCTTCAAGCCTAAGAGAATGGTCTAGGAGATAAGCAAAAAAGAAAAAGGGTTTCCACTCCCCTACAGAGGACTGGAAGGGGCTAACTAACTTATGGCGAGGGACAAACTGAAGATATCCCGTGCCGGTGTTAAACACGGAGGAGGCACCTATTCTATACAGGCATCTAAAAAGTTCTAAAGAAACCGGGATTCTGTAAAGGTGGCAGGTGGCTATGAAGGTAGTTATCGTCTGGAAGGAATTAGGCACAAGCTGTGACAAAGAAAAAAACCAAAAGAGGGCAATATTGAAGAACAAAGGGAGGATGTATGGGAGCAAAATGCCACCCCAAAAATTAACACTGTGGAGGACTATATGTCTGTCATGCTCTGATCACGTCCTTGTCCGGAAATAACTCAACACAAAGTTGGAAGACAAGACTAGGGCTCAGAATAGAAGGGGTAAGATAAGCCTCTATGACAGAAAGCTCAAAGGTCTCAGTTTTCACCAAAAGAGCACTATCCAGCATGGGGGGAAGATAAGAAACATCATTCTCTAAACCTACTGAGGAGGAAGAAGATGTCGATCCCCCAGCCCAAGAGGAAGACAAGATAGACACAATTGACATAAAGAGAGAGATATAAACTTTTGCCAGAAACAGAGGGAACTCACTCAGTGAAGCCTTGAAGGGAGAAGAAAATGTCCGGGAGAGGCAGAATGCTCGTGCTGGAGACAAGAGAGAAATAGCAAGAGGGAGCTCTGCGAAATTCTAATAGGAAGAGAAGTTTATGCAAATCCTTAACATTTGGGAGAATCTGAATTTGGATCAAACAAGGAAACCTGGGACCTTCAAAGCGAGTTAGATCCACCCTGACCCAAGGAGGGTCAACAGTTAAGAGATCTAACCCGCTCTAGCTAGTCCTCAAAAAACAAAAGAAGAAAAAGCGTAGCGCTTTCCTTAGAAGCTTGATACGGGTCAGAGCTGCCGAAACCCGAACTGGGCAATCTTTGAAGATCTTCTCAGCGATTTGATAGCAGATGCCTCCTCCTTATGAATTGATATTTTCCCCTTGGCCAACTTCACTTTCCTGGATATAACACATTGGTCCATAGCCCCTTGGCCACTCTTCTAACTGTACTTGCAGATAGACTCATCTTAAGAAGAATGCTGAGATTCTTTAGAGGATCGTTCTTTAGTAGTGTGCTCTCAATCCTCCAATAATGATCTTACACCAAGCTCCCAGAAACAAAGGAATGCCCCCTTTACAAGAGACAGTCGTTGTGAGAAAACGATGCCGTTTTACTAAGAGCCGCCACTTCAAGATGGTAATCCTTAAAATATCTGAAGGTTAGTCTCACAAAGATAGTTGCAAGAAAACTACCCCAAAGATTGCAGCTTAGAGAAGGTAGCCCTTGAGTACCTGACTGCCAGATCAAAGACTTGGAGATGGTATTTTGAAATGCCTGAAAGTCAGATCCACAGCCTGAAGATGGTAACTTCTAATACTTGAAGGAAGGCTTCTCGACCTCAAGATGGTGATCCTTAACGCCAGAAGGTCAGACTTGCGGCTTACAGACAGTAACCTATAATACCCAAATATCATGTTAGCGAGTCCTGAGGTGGGAGTAGGCAAGAACTTTCGACCACCAACCTCATGGGTTACGGATCCTGAGGTCACTGACCTTTGAATGAGCATGGTAGGGGCCTCACTAGACCACGACCTACGACCTTGTGAGTCCTGGCCTTGCTCATGTACCTTTCATGCCATGACCAAGTATGCATGACTCAGTTTGAAGTCAAAAAATTATAAAGCCAGCTTGTAGCTCTCGACAAGAGACATGAATGAAAGGGTACCCCTAAAGTTAGCTACTGCAAGGAATCGGCAAACCCATTAGTAGCAACGGCTTGAAGATGGTAATTTAGGCACCAATGACCAATTAGCTTGCTGGGCCTAGAAGGGGGTAATGATGGGTGTAACAGGCACGGCCCGGATTAGTCAACCCAAGTAGGCAGAACCCGGACTAAGGTCAACCCAAATGGGCTAGAGGGCCCCATGACTTCGACACCTGAGAGTCAAACTCACAAATTCAATGAGGACGCGTGGGCAATCAACTCGCCACCACCGACCTCTTAAATGAGCTCGAGCTAAGGTCTTGCCAGACCTCAACTTCGACTTGGTAAGCTCCGATCTGAATCATAAATCTTCCATGCCACGACCCCCGGTTCGTAACTCCTAGTCACTTCAAGAGGCCAAGGACCACTCACTGCGACCTCACTAGAAGAGATGTTCGAGTTTCTCAATGTCTACAGGGAGGTCACGAAGTTGGTCTGAAGGTTGGCTGGCAAGCCTGTAGCTCTCACTAAAATGTGAACGGCAAGATCTCTCATTTCAGGGAAACTCTGAGATCTTACGAGGAATTGGAGGGATTTGTCTGAATCCCACAGTTATCTTAATTGCCTACAGTTACGTAAGAGGGAACTCAATTCCGAAAGGTAACTGATCAATTCTCGCTACTGAAACATAACACCCAATACGTCTGGAGAAGAAGAAAAAACTCTATGGCTCTCTTGAGAACGGTTTTTACCGGAACGCTTTCCCAGAATACTAACTTAAGTATCGTAGGTGTTCCCCGGGTGACAGCCCACTCCGATGACCTCTCTTTCTTATTTTCTCAGGCTGTTGATGGCGAAGCTCCATTAATATCTATGGGGTAATCTGGCCCATCACTTTTGGACCCCGTCAGTGAGAATCTTTTTTAAAAAAATTGTGGATACTGTAAAATTAAATAGATAAAAAGGAAAGATTTTCTCTCTAATGTGCCATTGATATACTAATCTAAATTTCCTAAGATAATAAATTATGCAAAAGAACTTTGGAAAGAAAGAAAAAAGAAAAAGTAATTCATCCGCAGATAGTTATGCAATCAGTGAAGTCACATTTTGTACATTTGCAATTGATTTTGATCCTCCGAGTATGCCGAAGATGGTTTTGGCACAAAGCCCTGATAAATTTCCACGGAGCTAATCATTAATCAATATCTCAACATCTAAATGGGCTTTGACATATTTTATCATATTTTCCATATATATTTTTTTAAAATTTTATAAATAAAATATATATTTATAAAGGTATATGTGTATTGATGGGTGAAATGGGCAGGATCCGGACAAGTCAGCATAAACAGGCTGGACCCGGACAGTAGCCAACCCTGCTAGGCCAAAGGTACCATATCTTTAATACTTGCAAGTCAAACTGATGGGGTCAACGAGGGAGCGTGGGCAGCAACCATCTACCACCGACCTCCCAGGTCATCAACCTAAAGGTAACCTACCTTTTGAATGAGCTCAAGCAACGGTCTTGTGAAACCCCGACTTCTGACCTGGCGAGTTCCAATCTGACTCATGAATCTTGCATGCCACTACCAACAGTGAACTACTCCTAATCACTCCTAGGAGCCAAGGATCACTTGGAGCAACCTCACGGGAAGAGATGTTCGAGACCCTGAGCATCCATGGGGAGGTGGCGAAGTTGGTCTTAAGGTCAGTTAGCTTGCTCGTAGCTCTCAACAGAGACGTGAATGGCAAAATCTCTCATCCTAGGGAAATTCAACGATTCGAGGAGCGATTGACAGGATTCAGCAAAATCTTGCAGTTATCCTAATTGCCTACAGTTATGTACTAGGGAGTAAAAGTCCAGGAGGTAACAGACTTTCTCAACTACTTGATAAAAAAGGAAATAATCGGTCTAGGGGCCGAGGAGAAAAAACACATTGAACTAGATAGTTTTTTGGAACCAGTCTTTTACCCTTGATTATCCCTCGAAATACTAACTTACGCATCGGAACTTGTCCTTGGGCGACAGCTCACTCCGGTGACCGTTGCCTTCGTTTCTCAGGTTGCAGACCGCGGAGCTTCATCAGGATCTATGGGGTGATCCAGTGTTTATTTTTGAGCCCCATCATGTATATTTATTTATTATTGATTTTGTAAAATATGGTATATATAAGAGAAGGGGAAGAAGATAGAAAGCCATCAAGACGATGGTTTCTGCAACCAATCCGAGGAATTCTTAAAAAGAAAGAAGGAGAAGACCGACCAGTCAAAGTCTTTACAGCTATCCGACTTTGCAGGCAAGCTGATAACATCCAATCTGATATTTTATGAATAAAATGACTTGAAAAATCCTTTTTGTTTTTTTTCGTTCTGATATTTTACAATTGTTTTTTTTTTCCTTTTTTTTTGATTATCGTTAACATATAATCAAGAGCTTGCAAATATAATTCTTTTTTTTTCTAGTTTTAAATATTAGTACAAAGAAATCCAAAATGATCTAATAATGATTTATATATATAAAACGAATCCAATTTTACAAATTAGATTATTTCTTTTAAGATAAAATTTTGAAGGTAACTCTATTTTTCAAAATATATAAACCCTAATTCGATGTGTGTAGCTGACCATCTGTCCAAGCCAATACATAATGAATCTTTGTTACAAATTATTTTATAGGTTAGTTGGTGTTCGGGACAAAAAATATTTGATTTCAACCCTGTAAAATCAGTATATAAATATAAATATACATATATATATATATATATATACATATATCTATATATATATGTATGAAAATACTATGGGGGTGCATGTATGGATTGCATTGTTAAATCTTTTACCGTGAATGTTAATGGTCAAATATATTCTTTGATTTAAAAAAAGAAATAATAAATTTGATCCAATACCTCCAGGATTTAGTTTATCCTTCTAAGCTATAACATATAAAATATATTTACAGAAAATAATTTTTTTATTAAGAAATAAAATCAAATGTTGACCGTTAGATACGTCACTGTGCACTTTATAGCATTACCAAATATATATACACATAGGGAAATGCTATACTAGACACCGGAGCTTAAATTATATTGTCTTCCTACTAGGTCCCTAACAGTTAACTTTTTTTTTTTTTTAAGAAAAAATCAATTCTTTTAAAAAGATTTAATTTTTTTTGAATGCATTTTATAAACTAACCTAGGGGTAGTTGATCATATTTATTTTAATTTTTCTAAAGATAGTTCACTATCAGTTGAACATTAGAGATTTAATAGGAGAACAATATAATTTGAGCTCCGATGTCCACTATAGCATTCATATATATACAAAAATGTACAAAAATTGGAGTACTACGGAACTTAAAATATGGAGTGCTCTTGTTAAGTCTACAAAGATCAAAGTTAACATTCAACCCTTTTTTCAGAAAAAAAATAATAAAATTTGATCATATACCTTACGGTTTAGTTTATTAAATATATCAACGAAAAGTATTTTTTTTATAAGAGAATTTTTTTTTTTTGTAAACAAAAGACAGTTCACAATTAAATTGACCATTAGAACTGGTTTTGACATGTCATTGCAGAAGTTTAGGGGAAATGGAAGTGGGCACTTCATCATGTCAAGTGTTCACTAGAATTGTAAATGGTGGGATTAAACCAAAGATTTTGCAAGAATTTGAAACAATTGAAGAAGTCTTCAATTTCTACAATGCTTATTCAAGAGAATGCGGATTTAGTGCAAGGTCAAGTAATCACAAGTATAAATTTGGCAGCAGAGAAATGGTGTGGAAAAAATTTGTTTGCTCTAATTAAGGGAAGACAAATGATTGTCATAAAAAAAAATGGAAGATGATACAACACAAATGGTGGAAAGGAATTGATCTGTGCTTCGTGTTGGATGTAAAGCAAGGCTAATAGGACTGAATTGGATCATTTGTTCATTTGTTGAAGAGCACAATCATCTGCTATCTACACCCTCGAAGGTGCATCTTTTAAGGTCTCACATTAGAGTATCAGTTGCCAAAAAGGCATTAAATTCACAACTTTCTGAGGCAAATGTTCCAACATGCCAACAAATTAGAGTTATGGAAATTGAATCTGGTGGGGCACAAAACATTGGGTGTATAAGAGAAGATTTTCGGAACCACAAAACACAAGTGGAAGAAGAGGAGAAAGATTTTGATGCAGAATGTTTGTTGGAAGTATTTTGAAGCGAGGCAAAGATGTTGGTAACGTGTTTTTGGGAGGATCCGATTGGAAGGAGGTCTTATAATGCTTTTGGAGACGTTATTGTATTTGGAACGACATACAACATGAACAAATATAGTATGGTTTTTCCTTCGATCAATGGAGGAAATCATCATGGTCAAACAACTATTCTTGCATGTGCCTTCCTAAGTGATAAGACATGATGGATATCCAAAGATGTTACTCAATGAAGCAATGCACGAAGATATCTACACTTGATCAAATTGAGCCAACAAAGAAGTTATTCCATGTTTGCAACATTGAAGGTTCATTTGAGGAGTTCGACGGCTTGGAAAAGTGCCTAAAAGACCCTAATTCAAGTCCACAAGGAGTGCACATTGAAGCCAAGGTGAAGCATGGAAGAAAGGGTGAAAAAAAGAGGCAATTTCAAGTTTTCGACAAATTTTCCAAAGAGGATCCAGAGCACCATCCGATGCACTGTCCAATGCCGGACACTGTAGCAACTCGGTTATTGTGGCTGATGCTGAACAATGCTGATTTTACACAAATTTTCTGCATTTGCTCCCTTTCTTCTGCGTGTTAAATTGTATTTTTCACTAGCCTTTTGTTAACATTTTTTAAGGGTTTTTTGTGAGCTATTTAATGGCTTTGTTTCAGCTATTTTAGACATAGAAGTTTAAACCCAATTCCAGAAACTTCGAAGTTTCCTTTCTTACAAGATCTATGATCTTTGTATGAGTGTTCCTAGAACATCCTAGATTAGGGTGCTATACACTAAACCTTAGGCTCTCAATCACTTTGGGAGAGGTATTGTGTTGTCTTCCAGATCAAGAGCTTGGTTGTTGTAGTTAAATCTTCAAAGGTCAATCTAATCCCCCAAAACATAGCCTTTGATGAGTCCTATTTATATACATTGATTTGTTTGATTGTTGTGTGTGAATTTACCATTTCAACCAACAAGAAATCATATCATAATACATGATCATTTCGTTGGGTTATTCAATTAGTTGTTGGAGGCAATGCCAAGAGGTGCACCGTTGACAATTATCACAAATAACGATCTTGCAATGACAAGGGAAATAGCACATATTTTCCGATCAACTACTCACAGGTATTGTATATGACATATTTTGAACAAGTTTTCTGAAAAACTTGATTCAACAACATACTGTGACAACTACAATTAAATCAAGGACATCATTTGCAACAGTGAGACCACAGGTCAATTCAAATCAAGATGGGATGATTTGATGAGGGATACCAGTTTGGGAGGAAATGAATGGTTGGGTCACTTATTTGGGATTTGTGTGAAATGAGTTCCTGCGTATGTAAACAAGTTCTTCAGTGCAAGAATGAGCAGTAGTCGATGAGCGGAAAGTTCACTTTCATTTTTCAAGAAATACATAAATAGAAGAAACTCTTTGATGAGTTTTATCTCTCGCTTTAATAGAGCCCTGAATCACCAAAGGCACAATGAGTTAGCTGCAGATCACGTTGATGTCAATGAGAAACTGAAGCTGAAATCTATGTGG
>JAOXNR010052793.1:0-15631 GCA_028571225.1 Parsonsia alboflavescens | reverse complement strand
TTCTGAACTTATCAAGGATTCCTTGTGGCGTTCAAACTGACTTATCAAACGGACCATCCATCCCCGTTTGTGGCGTCCTCACCATTCCAAGGTTCTTGCTTCTTTAAGCAACGGGTCGTGGATTCCACGCAAACTTGAAGATCTTGGGATTGTTTATCAGATTTGGTGTCGGGTTTTGTCACATTGTTAGCGGGGTTCGCATCACTTGGTGCTACTGAACATTGGTCGTTCTCAAGAATGTTCCAGCCCGGAACATAAATTGCCCCCTTATCCTTCGGCACTAGTTCCAACACCTCCACTTCACTTGGAACGACCTCTACCCCCTTTTTCTTCTTCTTCCAGATGATCTCACTTCCTCTTTAGGGTGCTATCACCTGTAGTGGGGATCACCAAACCTTCAGCTCCAGAGGTCTCTGGCAATTCGAATTTCTATGCAGGCTTTGGCAGAAGTTGCCTCTTCTTAGTAACTAATTGCTTAGTAGGATGTTTTTTTTTTTTTCTAAGTTACAGCCTTGGCCCCTTTTATCTTACTTTCTCCAGCTTTGGATGCAGCCTTCTTCGCCACATCATTTTTCTTTGTCGAATCATCCTATTTTGCAAATTGACCTGGAACATAAAATAAGTCGTGCATATCCTTAACAAACTATAAGATTCGGCTAGGACATTCTATTAATTTAGGAGCACTCCTAACCAGGATTGTATAAAAAAATCCCGCACCTTCAATGGTATTTTGTTTTTGGCTAACCGAAAAAAATGCCCTCCATAATTCTAAGCTAAGGATCGCACCAAAAACCATTGGGAACAAAATTAACGCAACTGTACAGGGAACAAAATTGGGACTAAGCTGACCTAATTGAATCTTAAAGAATTTCAAGACATATCAACAAATAAAGGGTCAAGCGGCAACCTCAACCCTACCCTAAATTGTGTGGCAAACATGTAACATACCCAGGAGGGGGGGTAGGTGAATCCTATCACCCTCCCCCAGAACATCAATATCAAATTTGATAGGAATGCCATATTCCTGCCGAAACCCATCATTATCAATAAAGTTACTAACTGCCTCTTGATATTGCGGCGTAACCAAATTAACCCCCTCCTCACACCCCAAAGCTCTTGTATCGGTGTGAGAAGTTGCCCACACTTGTATTGGGCCCCGGTACTCGTTAGCTAAACTGTTGACATTCTCATCACACCAAGGAAAATCTATACTTACTTCCTCCATCCAATACGGATACATGACTCACAACCCTAGAAGTAGAAGTCTCACTAAATTCCCCTATCCTGGTTGATTGGGCTAAACACATACTAGCCCTAGATTCACCCCTATCAGCACCACAAATGTCAGATGCAAAAACCACATCATCAGAAGCCCTAACTCTGGGCTCAACCCCTATACTGATTAACCATGACAGCAGAGCAATCTCTAGCTTTCGCATTAGGGTCATTGATAACCTCAATTGAATCAGCCCCAGAAACATACCCTTCTAATACGACGTGAGACTCAGACATTGCAGCGCAACAGACACAAGTGGAACACAAAAACAAACAAAGAGAAAGGATCAAAGTAAGTACTTGAAGCCATTGAAATCAATTTGACGAAGAACTCGAGAAGAACACTTCAAAAGATGGAAACTTTACCCAAAAATTGACACCTAAATGTACAAAAAATGGGCTTTAGGCAGAATATTAAAAGCCCAAAACCAACAAATACAAAAATCAGAAGAAGAAAAATTGCACTATGAAGGTCTAACACTAATAGGAGTTTAGCTACAGTTGCGAGGAAAGTAGAAGAGAGAGAGAAAAAAAGAGAGCATAAACTAGAAACGGCAAAGATAAAAAATGAAGAGTCTAAGACAAATCTTACTGGTTAAAACCAAAGAATCGTGCCTTTTGAAGTGGCACGAGCACCATGATAATCCTAGACGCACACGTGGCTCTGTCAATTGAAATGACTGCCAGCCAACCATCATGTCAAGCTGCTAAATCATTTCACTTCCTAAAACGATTCGGCTGTTCTGAGACTGGAACGTAGCTGCAAGCCGAACAAGCCTCTCGGAACAAAACATACGCCGTATTGGCAATAAACACATGCTCTTTTTATTTTTTCTTGAAAGAGCATATGGTATATACCATACACCAACGTCATTACTTTGATCACATTTTCTAAAATGACAACTTGATAGTTAATGACTAATTAGACATTAAGTTTAATTTATGTATCGAGAGCTTTAATTTTATATATTGCATGAGCTAATAGACTTAGTAATGAAGGAGGAATCTAAGCTAAAAAATAGCTCGATCGGACATGGAACGCCGGCACAGTTCACCAGTTCGATACTATTCATCGCAGATCCCACATCAAAATATTATGGACTAACTCGCATAGTAACACATCTATATGAGGAGTTAATGCCAACTACCCCAGGTACCCGACATTTACTACTGCATCTTCCCTTCTTGTATTATTCACTCATCACTGACTAGAGCATTGGAGAAGTTTACAGAATCACACCCGCAACTCACTCACTGACTATTCTCCTTGCAGGTACCCGCATCAAGCTTACTCACAACATCAGGATGGTTTTATAAATTGTTGAACTTTAGTGATCTATCATATGGCAGCGTACAATCCCTATGTATTGTATGGAAAATTTAGAGAAGAACAAACTACTTTATGACTGATTAGCGGAATTGGCCACAAGGTATGGTTTTATATCATATTTTGATTTACATAAGACTTAACAAAGCATTCTAAATATATACTATTCTATTTTTAACTTGGAAACTGGTATGTTTACTCTTAGACCTTGGTGTTTTCGGGCTTTAAAGCAGCTTCCTAGGGAAAAAGTTCAGTTAGGAACAAAGTTTGGTGTTTTGAGCGGAGAAGGTCAAGCTTTTAGTGTCAAGGGTACTCCTGAATATGCTCGAAGATGTTGTGAGGCTAGTCTTAAGTGACTTGATGTTGACTATATTGATATGTATTATCAACACCGTAAAGATACTTTAGTACCAATTGAGGGTACTGTTGGTTTTCTTTAGCTAATTGATCAGTTTTATTTAAGTGCTTAAATTTGTTAGTACTTTTAGCTGAATCTGTTTCATTTTGCTGAAATAGATTGGAGAACTCAAGAAGCCAATGCAGGAGGGCAAGATAAAGTACATTGGACTTTCTGAAGCTTGCGTTGACACAATAAGGAGAGCACATACTGTTCATCCAATTACAACTCTACAGATGGTGTATTCTCTAATGAGTCGAGAAATTGAAAACGAGATCATTCCAGTTTACCGGTTTGTTATCATTAAATTGAAGCCCTTGTGGCATCAAACTGGACTTTCTTGCTTAATAGCTTAGAGATGTTTCATGTGTTTCTGTTTTCAGTAGTGTTTAAAGGGTTTGTTTTCGAATGCAAAGAACTTGGAATTGGAATTGTGGCCTACAGCCCTCCTGGGTCATGGCCTTTTGGGTGGTAAGGAAATTGTGGAGGCTCTTCCTTCAGAGAGTCAACTGGTACGGTAGCATAAGGAAAAATCCATTTCTTTTTGGAAGAGGAATGTGACCATAGAAAATAGGAGAATTGTAGAATCATAGAGCCACTATTGCTTTGAAATTTGGAAATTTTCCAAGAATCTAAAGATTTCATCACTCTGTTCATATTTGTACTTTAGCATTGCAATTAATTATACAAGATTGGATGACTATATATGTTGTTGAACTTTATTCATCTGTTTTGTTGTGTGACAGACTTCACTCCCTAGATTTTATGGGCAAAATTTAGAGAAGAACGAGCAACATTATACCCGATTAACAGAATTGGCTGCAAGACATGCCCGTACTGTTTCACAACTAGCTTTGACTTGGCTTCTTCATCAGGAGAATGACATTGTCCCAATTCCTAGTAAACTTGTCCCTTTTGAGTACCTTTTTTTTGCTCATTTACCTTGTTTCGAATGGCATTGAACGGGGAAAATGACTAATCCGTTAAGGAACTAGGGGCTCGGGAAGTGTTTTCTTTATTCATGTATCATATTGGCATTCTAAATGCAACTCTAGTTCTTGAATTACATAACAAAGTAAATGATTGTAGTTTATGAATGGCAATATTCATTAATTTTTTGTCACTTCAAATGTTCTGCAGGAACAACTAAGGTAAAGAACCTTGATAATAACATTGGATCATTGGCTTTGAAGCTCTTAACAGAAGATTTGCAGGCAATTGCAGAATTGGTTCCAACTAGTGAAGTTGCCGGTGAAAGATATGGAGATGAATTCACCAAATACAACTTTGAATTCTCTACCACTGCTCGCAAAAAAATAAAGAGTTCTTCAGAATCACATTAATCCAAAACTAGAAACTATGGAGCTAGCTTGATCAAATTGCAACTGTGTGTGTTTTTCAAGATCATATATATATATATATATTTTTTTTGTTTTAAATTTTTGTTTCTTGCCGAAGTATCTACGAGTAGAACAGTATTCACAGAAAAAATATTTGTTTTCCCATACCTTTTAGTTTTTTGGTTTTTGGTGACACTAATTTAAAGCTTAAGATGAAAGAAAACTGCATTACATAAGGTTTTGCGACTATGACGAGTTTCAAAAGACTCCAGGATTACTTCAGAGAGCAAGCATCGTTGAAGAAATTCCAATTTGTAGGAGTGTGTTAAAACTAAAAATATATCGATTCATAATAAACCTAATCAACTGACATCTTTCCAGTAGACAAAGACTAAAAATAAAAAATCTATTTAAAAGAAATTTACTTGTTAACTGATATCAATTGTATAGGGAAGTAACCAAAAGAGCACAATTGTTAAATTTACTTTAGATGAAAGGACTAAAATGATCCAAAATATTGCTAATAATACCAAAAATTCTTAAGAGATGTACATGACTTGAATAGATCTGTCAGTAGACTTGTCAATCTACAACGAACTGAAATTTCTAGAGATTGAAGAGATACACATGACTTGAGTAAATCTGCAGGTAAACTTGTCAATCCATCACAACCTAAAATTTTTAGCTTTTGAAGAGATCCATATGACTTGAGTAGATTTGCAGGTACACTTGTCAATGCATGACCATATAAAATTTTCAAAGATTGAAGAGATACACGTTACTTGAGTAAATCTACAGGTAAATGTGTAAATCCATTGCACTTTGAAATTTCTAGAGATAGAAGAGATATACATGACTTGAGTGGTAGACTTTTCAATCCATTACAATCAAAAATTTTCAGAGATTGAAGAGATGCACATGACTCGAGTAAATCTGCAGGTAGACTTGTCAATCCATTGCAACCAGAAATTTTGAGAGATTGAAGAGATATACATGACTCGAGTAAATCTATAGGTAGACTTGTCAATCCATCGCAATTTGAAATTTTCAGAGATTGAAGAGATACACATGACTCGAGTAAATCTGCAAGTAGACTTGTCAATTCATTGCAACTTGAAATTTTCAAAGACTGAAGAGAGCCACATGACTTGAGTAAATTTATAGGTAGACTTGTCAATCCTTTGCAACCTGAAATTTTCAGAGATTGAAGATATATGCGTGACTTGGATAAATCTGCAAGTAAACTTGTCAATCCATTAAAATATGAAATTTCTAGAGATTGAAGAGATCTACATGACTTGAATAAATTTGCAGGTAGACTTGTCAATCCATCGCAATGTGAAATTGTCACAAATTGAAAGATCCACATGACTTGAGTACATCAGCTGGAATATTTATTAGTCCCACACATCCATATATACGCAAATCTTGAAGGGAAGTTAAACGTTGTTGTCCCGTGGTAATTGGAAATGCCGTAAATTTAAAGCAATGTCCTATTTCCAAATTTCAAAGATTGGCATTGATACAGATATTCATGAGGCTCACTTAGGTTGGGACAAAGATAAATTCTCAATGACTCGAGAGGAGTGGAAATACCCTCAACCGGTGCTATATTAGGAGACCTGATACAACATTAGTAAAATAAAAATAATTGCAGATACAAAGACATTCAAGACCTTGAGGGGAAAGAAAAAATGCCTAGTGTGTGAAAATTATATTTACTTTAAAAAAAAAAACAAAATTATCCATATCTGTGTTCTTTTTTTCTTATTTGACAAATCCATATCAAACAAATAGTATATAAAACATTAATTAATATTAAAAAGCGAAAAATGAAATCTTCATTGAAGTCATGACTTCGTATTTATTAATGTGTATGCATATGTCTAAGTTTATACGTTTATCTACATACGACATATCTAGTAATGTGTAATTCCCTCCATCAATATTTATAAGCCATTTTAACTATTTATTATATTAAGTGTTTTACTAATTTTTTACCATATTATCTATATCGCTATCGATTTGTCCTAGTTACTATTGTTAAATTGATTAAAATCATAAATAAGGTTATTTTAATTAAAAAAAATTTATCTTAATTTTGATAAAATGAAGGTAAATGAGTTATAAATAGTGACAGAGGGGATATAAAATAATATATAGATATAAATATTGCACTCTATAGTATTAAATTGAATTTCAAAATCTATTATTATTATTATTATTATATAGTGAAATGCTATTATGGACACCAGAGCTTAAATTATATTGTACTCTCGTTAACCCTCAAACGATCAATTAACAGTCAACTATCATTCTTCTTTTTTTTCAAAGAAAAAATAAATTCTTTTTAAAAAATTTATTTTTTGTAAATACATTTTATAAACAAAACAATAATAAAAAAAAAACTAAACTCAATCATAAGGTACTTAATCAAATTTATTCTAATTTTTCTAAAGACGGTTATCAATTGACCATTAAAGACTTAAAAGGAATACAATATAATTTGAGCTCTAGTGCCCATTATAGTATTTTCATATATATATATATATATATATATATATATATACATGAAAATGCTATTTTTAAATTTTAAAAAATAATACAAAAAATAAATTTTTTTTTTAATTTTATTTTTTAAAAATAAAATCAGATGTTGACAATTAACTTTTACCATTAAAGTCTTGACTGTACACTCTATAACATTAAAATATACAAGAGTTTCTTGATTTAAACCTATCCGAAATGATATATGTAAAAGATATTAGCAAATTCTTATATCAAAATTTGAATTTGATGCAAATGGCCAAATAAGTAGAGAGAAGAAATATAATACCTGCGAGTACCAATTTGATATTCATCAGCTGTTGGGAAAATGTGATCAAGATTGGTGTTTGCGATTTCCAGCCTCTTAAGACTCCTATGAAAATTATGAATTGGGGCTCGAGCAATTGGGGGCAACACCCGATGGTCAATTCCTCAAGGTTTGGGAATATCTCAACCACCTCATTGTTTGTTGGTTGATATTCCATCCATTCTTCTAAATTCTACAAGTCATACATCGTAAGATGTCTAAGTGCTGGAAATATCTTTCTTGTCACTTGACCACTGCCATACATTGAAGGCCCAATGCACCTTATATCATCAAGATAACTCAACTCCATATATCTGAGGGATGGTAATTGCCCTAAAGTAGGGAGTTGTTGACATCTTCTACAAAAACTTATAGACAGAGATATCAACATATCAAGTCTCTGTGACAAACCATAGGACCCCACAACCATGTTCATAAACCATGAAGGAAATCGTTTACCAGAGAAGCCACGAATCTCTAAATTCTTTAAATATGGAGGTGGTTGGAGCCCTTCCAACACCTTCATCATTTTCATTTTCATTCTTTACATACTTCCAATTAAAAGACAAGCTATTCATTGGCCTCTCATTCAAACCTGCCTGCTGAGCTTCTTCCTTGCTACTTACTCCTTCTAGATTGTATATGATCAATGTGCCTCTTAAATTTTTTAGACATCCCAACTCTTCAATTTGATTCTCTTGGCTTATAGGGAAGTACTCTAGTGTTTGAAGACGAGTTAAGTGTCCCATTTTGGGTGGCAACTCCATATCTTCCCTATCATAATGTAGATGTCTCAAATTAATCAAGTTGGCCATTCCCTTGGGAAGTTTTCCTAACCTCCAACAGTTTTTGTTCCTTAGGGTCTGCAAATTGTACAGCTTCGATATGGATTCAGGAAGAGCATTAATCAAAGGAGAATCAAAAACACCAAGATACCTCAAATGTATTAGCTTGCCAATACGCGATGGCAACTCATTTACACGATTCAATCTTAGAACATGCAAGTGCTTGAAGCGCACTATTAACGGGTTACTAAATGTGTTGCCAACTCTTAAAAATAATGTCCTCAACATTGTCATTCTCCAAGGTGCCTTAATTTCTTCTCCAAATGAATGCATCACAAGGCAACGGTCCTCATCTCTTACATCTTCCAAATCTTCCTTTGGCATTAAAATTTTTCGAACAAGATCATGCATTTTGACGATATCTTCTTCCCCTTTTTTATTTGTCACCTCTTGTAACAATGAGCTCCCCAGCAATTTCATAATGCACTCATTCCCAATTTCAATATCATCTTGAACAGGCTTCAGTTGAAAAAATCCTTCTGCCATCCAAAGTTGGATCAATTCTTTTCTTCGCCATGAGAGAATCTTTCTCAAAGAGTGTACAATATGCGAAGCACTTTTTCATATATGAAGAAGGTGAATGATCAAAACTCAACTTAAGAACTTGCATCACATCAACATGACCAGTCATCTGTGATATTCCTTTTTGTACAATTGAAATCCACTTTTCACTTGGTGTCATATGAAGTAAACCTGCAATGGCACTTGCAGCAAGTGGAAGACCATGACATAGTTTTTTAATATTTTCTACGACTGCCTTAAAATCTTGACTTGATTTATCATTTATACGAGCTTTTACCTTCATAATGTCCAAACACTCCTCATCTGATAACTTTTCCAATTGGCATGGACCACTCCCTAGAGAAAAATATGAGGCCACTCCTTTGATACGAGTAGTGACAACAATCCAATTTCCAACAGTTGTACTGATTCCAATTAGAGAGCTCAAAAGATTATCCCAAAATGCAAAATTTTCATTCCAGAGGTCATCAAGTACAATAATATATCGTTTGTCCTTGAGTTCCTCTTTTACCTTTAGAACTATGGTGTTCCTGCCTTGAAGACTCCAAGCACTGTCTCCTGTCAAAGATTCTAGGATCAATTTGAAAATATCAACATCACTTTTACAATCTTCAGGTACACCAATCCAAATTCTATTTCTTCCAAAGTGATTGACAATTTTCTCATTGTTAAAGACTAACTGTGCTAAAGTTGTTTTTCCCAGACCCCCATTCCTGTTATGGCAAATCGAGAAAGGGATTCATTAGATGGGCTCAACAACTTAGTCACTATCTCGGATTCATCATTTTCTCTTCCAACCACCTTCTGACGAACAACAGACACAGAGTCCACCACCCTTGAAAATCCTCCAGCATTATATGGAGAGACTGTTGCTGTATTGGCAAGTGTAAATTGAAGTCCAAGATCCCTTGCCCTTTTATTAATCGTTTCAAATTCTATGTTGATATTCTTGATATCCCGCACCAGTTTCCACTTTCCAAAATAATCCAAAGATAAAACCTGAATTTAAGGAGGTATATCTATTCAATATAAATAATTTAAATTAATATACATACTTATAAAACAATATCTTAAATATTAAAAGATGTGAAAACAAAAGAATTTATAATTTAAATTTAAAAAATATATAAATTATTAAATAAAATCTCAATCAGAATCGCTTACCATTCTAAATAATCATCCCCAACCCCAAAAATCAATTATGCAACCCCGTTATTTTGAAGGTGCGCCTGAATATTGGGATGAGAAGAGTCTTACCTTCTTCTTCACCTTTCTCCGGATGATTTTGTAGTTGACTCTATCGAGGAGAAGCTCAGCACGACATGCCAATGTTTCGAGCTCCTTTAGACATAAGTTGACTCGGGCATCATTCACTTGTTTTCTTCAGCATCATTCACAACAGCCGATATCAATTGCAGGGTCTTTTCCCAATTCTTAAGTTCCGTATCGCATCCTCCCACCAAACCAATTGCATCCCCGGTATAAGTAATTACTGCCTGCAGAGCAACCTATACTGTGGCTCCGATCAAAGCTTCACCCCCGAATGCCATCCTTATATTGTCTCTCTCTTTCTTGCGCTGCTTGCTTCTTTTTGGAAAAAAAAAAAAAAAGTTTTGCAGAGGTATCTGAGAAGAAAATGAATGAAGATGAGGAATACTTTTGGATTTTTAATATATTATTGGAGTCGGCTCTAAAGTCAATCAGTCTTCTCCAAACGATAGGGGACTGAAACCCACATGTGGTTTAAAATAATTATATAATAATGACAAAAGACAACTTTAGCCATTTATTTATCAAGAGCGCAAAATTTATTCTATTGGGTAAATCACGTTTCATTTAGCCCAAGAGGCGAACCCAATATTTAATTAATTGAACAGCTGGTAAACAATGAGTTATTAACCTATTTAATCCTCAAAACCATATCTTTTTTGAAACTTTGATCCTTCAAGTGTTTTGTTTTTTACCTGATTTAATAATTATACAATTTACATTTTGATCCAATTCTTTACAAATTTTATCAAAATTTGGAATCATTTTGACCAATCCACTCGATGAATGACAAAGTCAAGCAAAATGATTTATTCATCGAGTGAATTGGTCAAATAGGCTCTAAATTCTTGTGAAATTTATGAAGAATTCAATCAAAATATAAATTGTTTAAAGACTAAACAGATAAAAAAAAATTTTAAGAACCAAACCTTTTAAAAGGATATAATTTGAGAATTAGATTAACCAATAACTTAGACAAACAATACTCACTTTTGATGAAGAGGATTACAGAATTTATAGATACCATGAGCTGTGATTAAGGGCCAAGATTAATCCAATAAGGAGACATGCTATTCCTCCAATCAATGCCTCAAATGGAGATTTCACTGATGACTCGAGAAAATTGAATATGGGTTTTTTGGGTGGCACTGGCAAGGCAACTGTGGAAACCATTCCTTCTGACAGTGTTGTATTGGAAGGATAATATGGTTTTTTGGTGACACTAATTCCATACCTTTTTTGTCTTAATCTCATAAATAACCTTATGCTAAACCTTTGTCTTAATCTCATAAATAACCTTATGCTAAACCTTTTTCCTGTGTGGGAAAAATGTTCTTGGATTAACCAGGCGAGGCCTGGTTGACAACTTAACATATATTAATGTGATGAAATTTAAACTTGGGACCTTTGATCTTTGTCCTTACTACTTCTACCGATGCGCTATCATGACATGAAAAAAATATTCTTCATTAAAAGAAATGAGGATCCAAATACTTTGTTCTTGCATTTTATATTTCCCTAATAAAAATAACAATTAAATGAAAACACTATTGTAAACTAACTCAGCTATTGTAACATGCTATGGTTTAAAATATTTCTTATAAAATTCTTTATAGTGAGTGTCTTTTAACACCTTTTTTAATCTGATCAAATTATGTTAAATAGCCATGTAAATTGTGAGATAAACCTTTCAAAAAGGGAGAAGATTGGTACCTCCTTATCCTTTCTAGCTTCTACTTGTCTGGTTCAGTAACCTTCATTCATACTCCAAAGAGTAAGGAGTGACCTATCGGGCCAATTTTTTGTAGGGGATTTATGATTATTCAAGAAATCCCTTCCCTTCACTGTCCAAATTATAAGTGATTTCTTTTCCCATTCTGTTTCTTTGTAGTCCCAGGATCTCATGAAGCACGAAGCAGAATCAAGTGCAGATCCCACAAGTGAAACTGGGTTCTCAAGGATTGGAGGTAAAAGAAAAGATATCCCCTAATCGTTTACCTATTTTCAGTAAAGTTTGATTCTTTGATTGTGTGATCAGTAATATGGGTTCTTCAACGGGCACACATTGGATGCACAATGAAAGTTTACGTGATTTCAGTGGCTTCAGTTATCATTTGAAGAGAAATTGGATTCTTTGTTATTGTTCTGTTGATTTGGGTCTGTTTTTTCCACTATCTATATTAGGAAAATCAATTACAAACAGAAGAATGATCCAACACTCCTAGAAAGCTAGAAAACTTCAATGGTTATGACAGAAAACTAAGTGCGTTCCAATTTCGTACATGAAACAAGAAATTATTGACGTAGTAATTTCATAAGTTGCAGGCATCAAGATTGGGTTTTGGATGTGCAGGACTTTCTGGATTCTATAATGCTCCTCTATCTCATGAACAAGGATGTTTGATAATTCAAGAAGCATTTTCTATGGGTATTACTTTCTTTGACACAGCAGATGCTATGTAACAATGGGTGACAACGAGATCATGGTTGGGAAGGCAAGATTCTTAGTCTCAAATTTAAACTTAGATTACTCATCCTAGAAATTGTAATGTGATTTTTCTCTTGATGATCTTAGGCATTAAAGTAGCTTCCTAGGAAAAAAGTTCAATTAGTAACAAAATTTGGCTTTGCGAGAGAGGAAAGTCAATTTAGAATCAAGGGGACCCCTGAATATATCCGGCAATGTTGTGAAGCTTGTCTTAAGAGGTTTGATGTTGACTATATTGATCTGTATTATCAGCACCGTGTGGATGTTTCAGTACCAATTGAGGACACAGTAAGTTTTGTGGAGTTCATTTTTCCACTCCTTTTTCTTTCCAAATTTTGTAAGTACCTATAGCTAAAATATATGTTTCTTTTGCTAGGTAGATGGGCGAACTCAAGAAGCTAGTGAATTGAGGCAAAATAAAATACATTGGGCTTTAAGGAGAGCACATGCTATTCATCCAATCACTGCCCTACAAATGGAGTATCTCTGATGACTCAAGAAATTGAAGATGAGATTATTCCTGTTTGCTGGTAGGTTGTCATAAATTGCGGCCTTGTGCAATCCTACTAGATTTTCTCAGTTAAAAGCTAGAAAAACTGCTTCGGGTTTCCAGACTGTTAATCTAGGTCTTATGGAGTTTGTTCTGCTGCAGAGAACTTGGAATCGGAATTGTGGCATACAGCCCTGTTGGTCATGGTTTTTTGGGTGGCAAGGTAGTTGTGGAGACTAGTCCTACAGTGTATTAGTATGCTAACATAAAAAAATTCTAGTTCTTTTGGAAGAAGAATGTGATTATAGAATATGAGAATCCTAGAATCATGTGGGACTGTATCACTTGTTCTTTAACTTCCAATTATACAAGATAGGATGATTGATAAATTGTTGAACATTATTGATCTGGGGTGTTGTAGCCTACAATCCCTATGTATTCTGGGGAAAATTTATAGAAGAACAAACAACTTTATGCCCAATTAGCGGAATTAGGTGCAAGACATGCCTGTACTGTTTCACGCTTGCTTAGGCTTGGTTTCTTCTTCATCAGGGAAATGACATTGTCCCAATACCTGGTATATGCTTTTCCATGAGGTTCTTGTGTAATTCTTGAACTTTAAAATGCTACATTTGTTCCATTTGACATACCTTATCAGTCTTCAGTGTACCCCTTATTCCTATTTTACATGGTTTCTGAACAGCTTATATTATTTCTTTTCTTGACCCAATATTCTTGCAGGAACAACTAAGCTAAAGAACCTTGATGACAACATTGGATCTTTGGCTTTCAAGCTTACACCTGAGGATCTGCAGACAATTTCAGAAGCAGTTCCTGTTAATGAAATTGCCGGTGAAAGAAACCCTGAGGAACTTGCCAAACACAACTGGAAATTTGCTACTACTCCCCCTCAAGAAACTAGAATTTTCTAAATTTGAGTTCTTTTTGAAGTCCTCATACTCCAAACTACAGACTGAAGTTTGCTGTATTCTTTTGTCTCATGGTGTGTTTCATAAATAATTATGCCATCAAAAGTACCATTTCCTGTAACATATGGATTAGGAAAATTTGATCAACGTGTAAACTTGTATAGGTTATCTGAAAAGCATCAAAATATTCACTGTATGCTTTCTTTTTCAATTCTCATTTTTGGTTTTCTGGTGAAATATTCCCTACTCATCTCCCTAAATTAAAGAGAGAGAATTCGATTCAAAACAGGAAAAATCGTCATGATAATATCTAAAATTAAGGTTAAAGTAAATTGAAGTAATAAATAATTAATTTTTCTCAATTGAATATCCATATTAGTTATAAACCTCCAAAAAAGAAAATCGTAATAATAAATGATTTTTCTTTTTCATTTGAAGGTAGGATTGTGGAGGCTCGTAACTAGTATGAATATTTAAATGATAAAAATTAATCATTTGTTATTACAATTTACTTTGTCCTAATTTCATGTATGAGTCAAGGACGATTTTCCTTTCAAAATATAAATAATTTTATCTTTTTTAATAGAGTAAGAATTGTTTTCCTTGTCCGAGCAAATTAGGAAACTGCTGGTTACTTCTCTAGTCCAGAACAATCCTGACCTCAATTTCACCGGACGAAATGACCCACGTCACTTTGGTACTTTTGAGCCCATACCAGCCTAAGTGGATCCTAAAAGATCCACTGCCCTGCACTATATAAAGAATCCAATCTTTTTAACAATTACTTTGAGGGGTGCAGGTTAGTACCAAATTTGAAGATGTGCTTGCCTTCAGTGGACCGGGATCGGAGAGGATCAAAGGCCGGCTAGGCATGATAGGGTTTGTGACAGCCATTGGTGTAGAGATAGCAACGGGGCAAGACTTGTTTTCCCTGATAAATGATGGTGGGCTAACATGGTTCCTTGGGACAAGTGTTTTGGTATCTCTGGCATCTTTGGTTCCCCTGTTTAAAGGGGAAAGAACAGAAGTAAAATCAGAAGGGTTCATGAATGCTGATACTGAGTTAGGGAATGGTAGATTTGCTATGTTAGGTTTAGTTGCCCTTGCCTTTACAGAGTACCTCAAGGGTGGTGCCCTTGTGTAGAAGACACATTTCTAGTTCAATCACTGAATTCATGTAATGGATTTATTGTGTAAATAAAGATTTAATATATAAAAACAAACCCCTCATCTTTGTATTTAAATTCTTGGGTGGAGTCTTGATTCTTATTCTTATTCTTATTCCTTTTTCGGGAATAAAGGAATCAAGAATGTATTGATGTAACAAAAACAAGTACAATCTCAAGTCAGACCGAAACCATAAGAATAGTAGAATAAAAAATAAACCAAAATCGATCTGCAATAAATTGTTTCTGGGCAATGAAGGCTAGCATTCCTCCAATATCATAAGACAGCACGAGAAACTCAAAAAATAATATGCCAAGGACTCTTGAGTAATGAATTACCATTACCTTCAGTGAGAAGATCAATATCAGAGATCAAATATAACATTTATAAAAGAATTCGTTGCAGAACTCCATGGACACAAGAACCATCCAAATACCCTAACTTGATTTACAATCCCAGATAGAGAATGAAAATCAGATTTATAAGGACAAAAGCGGCGAAAAAAAAACTAGACTGTCAATTATATGAGAATCAAACAATAATGTCTGGCCCTATTTCATTCTCTATTACTTTTTTTTACATAAATTGAATGTCTCTATTTTCAAAATTTGGAACCATTTTCTTCAAAATGGAAACTCATACCAAAAAAAAAAAAAAAAAACTCATTCTCTCTCTCTCTCTCTTTATATACATATATATATATATATATATATATATATATATATACC
>JAOXNR010052792.1:0-15633 GCA_028571225.1 Parsonsia alboflavescens | reverse complement strand
ATGTAGGCAAGGGAAGTCGGCAAAATGGATCCGTAACCTCGGGAAAAGGATTGGCTCTGAGGGCTGGGCACGGGGGTGGGGGGGCATTAAAGAAATTTGAAAATAAAAGTTCTAGATTATATTAGCATAATGAATAATACTAATGAAGTTGCAATGCTTTTCAATTTAATCATTTAATTTTCAAACAAGTCAATTTGACCATTTAATTTTGCAGTTTCATAATTTAATGATATAACTTTTTGAACTTTGATAATTTAGATATTTAACTTTATGGTTTTTTGTTAATTTAATCATTTAACTTTTTGAAATTTTCCAATTTACTTCACCATAAAAATTTAAAAGTTGAAAAGTCAAATTAACATGTCTGAAGGTTTAATGATTAAATGAGAAAAAACAAAATAAAACAATTTCAATGATTAAATTGTTGTTTGTTCTTAAAATATAAGAGTTTTTTTTTCCCCTCTTTTGTTGGAAAAGGGCTTTGTATATTTATCCTATAATGTGCAAGGAGCAAAAATTTTCCAAGTATTACAGAGTTTTTTATCTAGGTCACATAATTCGTCTATTCTCGTCGGTGCACTGGCATTCCGATCACGAACTGGCAACTTGACTGCTGGTGTGCCACTTTAAGACGAATTTAAATTTCTTAATTCTCGCACTAAGCTTTTGTAATTTGCTCTCTATATTTTTTATAAATCTTGACTTAGTAGTTTTTAATTCAAGCATTAAATATTGATAGGTCTCTTATTAATATGATAATACATCCTAGTTCTTCTTAATTCTTGTAAAAAAAAAAAAACTTTACAAAAATAGGAAAATAATTTTATAATTTATTTCCGATAAATATTAAGCTCTAATTATATAAATACTTGCATATATATATAAATCTTCATGAAAAAAATTACTCCCTCCATCTAAAATTAAATATATTCCAATTTAACTTACATGCATTTTAATAAAAAAGTTTAACTTAATTCATTAACATATTACATTGTCAATTTTCTTAATAAATTTTTTACAAGTTTAAGAAATTTTATATTCAATTATAGACAACTTAAAATGAAATATGAGACATACATTTCAAAAGGAAGGAATATCACTTTTCTCCCCCACCGAGCTAACCAACAAGTTTACATGTAAAAGTTAAATTTTAAAGTTTGATTTTTTTTATCATCTATTTATTTTTCTTATTCATGTTTGTTAATGTTTTCATTTTATATATCATTAGTTTTGTATAAGACATAATTTATTTTTAAAAATCTAAAATGTAAATGAGAAACGAATACGAAAATGAAAATTATGAAACTTTTTACTATATTATAATAATAATCCCTCATAAACATTATTCTCTCATTTCAATTTGAGTTATATTTAGAGAGAGAAAGTTTGAGAGAGGAGCTCTCGCCGCGAAGCTGTCTTCCTCGTTGCAAGGTAGATCTCCGGTGCTTTTTCAACCTTTGAACCTCCTGTAAGTGCCTTCTTTCTTGTGCTTACATCTTCGCCTACCTTGGAGCTCTTTTACGGTGATCAGAATTACTGTCGGGAGGTGCTGGAATCACATTCGGGAGTTGCTACAGTAACTGCAAGCTCGACACACAGAATTGGGTTTACACTGCTCGACGGGTACTGGAGGTCCTCTTGGCACCCGAACCTTTGTCTGACTACGGACTGCCAACCTGTGTGCTTTCGGGAGGAGGGATCGCTTAGGATACAGCCTGCGACACTGCTGGTCGCGGAACGAAGGGACCCCTCAGTTCACTGTGGTTTCCACTTCACCGCCGATCACCCAGTACACGGCACAGGCCCCTTTGGAGGAACGAAGTTAGTCGGAGACATCTGGTGCCCGGGAGTGTAACAGGGGAGATTGACGGCCTCCCCGCCGACCACCGCTCGCTGCTGACGGATTCCTGGGTGGCTGGCATGGTGTAAAATTCAAATTTCAAATTTTGAATTTGACTTTAACTCCCGCGGGGACAGCATGCCGGGAGGCCGGTCAAAAGGCGGGCAACACAAACATGGGTCAGCCTCTAAAGGGCAGGTGGGCCTGGCCCGTGACAAGCAAATGGATTAGCCGGATGCAACTGGGCTGGAGGAGCTTCCTTTGGACAGCCCCTTGGATTTGGACCACGCTGGGCTTCATGTTGACCTGGCCTTCCTGACTGAGGAGCTGGACTTGGGCCTGTCCAGAGAGGAGATTGTTGGGCCCCTAGATGATGTTCATTCCAGGCCAGCGACGGAGCTGCAAAATGCTGGGCTAGAGCCTGTCTGCATGGCTCCAGGAGAAACAACTGCTGAGTAGACCCCATGCACGACCACGCCACCCATTCCAGAAATCGGGACTTATGGTCCTCCACCGTCCAATATCCAGCAGTCGAAGGAAACAGAGGAACCAGTGGCAGGGGCACAGCCGACAGCCGACCGCCGGGAACAAGCTAAGTCTTGGGCGGGTGTGCTTAGGCAAAACCGGGTGCTTGATATGGGGCTCAAGCTCTCGGAATTGCCTCTGGATGGTGAGCTGGCTGAGTTGACAATGGACGACATTCATGACCTCTCAGCGGTGTGGGGGTATTCCCTGATCGGATATGTTGTGGGGCGATTCCCCGGTCGGGGAGCCATTGTTGAGTTGTGCAAGTCATGGAGAGTTCCCTTCAAGATTACCTTCCATGAGAGCGGGTGGATTGTGTTCACGTTTGACTGTGTAGAGAATCGAGCTCTCGTGCAACACAAAGGGCCACACTCCGTCTATGGCCGACCCCTACTTCTCAAGGACATGCCCCCGTGTTTTGACTTCAATGCCCGGGAATTGCGGAAAGTCCCCCTTTAGGTCACCATTCCCGGGATTGAATGGCCAATTTTGGACGGAGAGTGCTTTGAGTATTATTGGCTCCAAAATTGGCAAGCCACTATCGACGGATCAAGTGACCAAGAACTTGGATCGGAAGGACTACGCTCGTTTGTTGATTGAGGTAGATGTCTCCAAGCCGCTCACCCGAGAAGTTCATGTGAGAAACCCCTACACGGGGGATGTCTTCGTGCAACCGGTGAGGTACGAATTCGAACCTAAATTCTGTGGCATTTGTAATTGCTTTGGCCACACATCCAAGCAGTGTCCGACTATAGAAGAACCCCCTGCTGGCCGGAAGGATGGACCTGATTCGGGACAGGCAGAGAGGGATGCGGACTGCAAGGAGCCAACTGCAGGTGATCTGCCATCTTTGGAGGCCCCGGATGGAGGAGAAAAGGCTCGCCGGCCGCGGAACAGGTCCAGGTCACGGGGGAAACGGAGAAATAGCACTGCCAAGCAGGCAGGAAATGGACAGACCCCTGCACCTGAAGATCACGCCGAAACCGGTGGACAAACTGGGGCTGGTCTGTGCCCCTTGGAAGAGACACGGGCAGTCAGTACCGGGGAGCAGCGGGAAGCCATTGACCCATCCAGGGTGCGGACAGCGGGGAATCCTGGGCCGGTGCAGAGGCCAGCTGACACCCAGCCGGGGCCGCCTGATCCGGAACAGAGGAAGGGGAAAGGGAAGGCAGAGCTGGAGCCGGCTGCCTTGAACAATCCGGATGTAAAGGGTCTGGTCACCCAGAAACCAGCACAGGCCACTGGACAGGAGAGGGATGGCAGGTGCAAGCCGCCGAAACAGGCTGCCAAAGGGGATTCTAAAAGAGGGGCTGCCAAAACCGGGGGTAACCCCCTATGAAGATCGCCTCATGGAATATTAGGGGGTTAAACCTACCCCCGAAACAACAAGGGGTAAAAGATCTCATGCTTCGACAAGGGATCGATATTATGGCCATATTAGAAACCAAGTTGAGACTCGCTACCGTTGGAAAACTCCACCACACAATCTTCAAGGGTTAGCGAATGGAGCATAATTTTCTTGATCACCATGGAGGTCGGATTTTGCTCCTTTGGAAGGACGCTACTACAACCGTGGATGTCTTGGCTTCTCACCCGCAATGTATTCACACACGAGTGTCATGCAAGGTAACCTCCAAAACCTTCTATGTGTCATTTGTGTATGGCTTGCATTCGATTTCATCTCGGCGTGCCTTATGGGAATTCTTAGACTCTATGCATATTATTACTCTTCCTTGGCTATTGGTGGGGGATTTTAACAGTGTGCTTAGATTGGATGATTGGGTGAATGGGGTGAAGGTTACTATGTATGAGACTCGGGATTTTATTAATTGTTGCCTACATAATGGGTTGGAAGAGGCTATGTCTACTGGGTGTGAGCACACTTGGACGAATAACCGAGTGTGGTCCAAACTTGACCGGGTTTTGATGAATCATGCTTGGCCGAATTTGGGAATGGACACGGTGGCACACTTCTTACCGATTTCCTACCACTCGGATCATTCGACATGCATTACTACCATCGGGAATTCATCCACGCCAGTTCGCTGGTGGTTTAAGTTCTATGATATGTGGCGGTAACATGAGAGTTTTGAGGCCGTGGTTAGGGGAAGTTGGGCGGGTGATTGGCAAGGCCGGGCACAGTTTGTATTATGCAAGAAGCTAAGGGCCCTCAAAGAGCCCCTTCGGAGCGTCACCATGCACTACTCCCACATATCCTCCTGGTTAAAGAGGGTAGAAGAGGAATTGAAGGCAGCCACCTCTACCCTTCACCACCATTCGAATGACTTGGCCCAACGGACCTTGGTAGCCGGGCTGCGACAACGAGCAACTAAGTTGGCAATAGCGGAGAGATCATACTTTTCCCAGAAAGCTAAGTGTACGTACATCAACAAGGCGGACAAGGGCACAAATTTCTTCCATGATTTAGTCAAGAGAAACAACAAGCGGAACCAAATTGTGTCTATTATGCGGGAGGACAAGTCGTTCACACAGAGCTATGCCGAGGTGGGGGTGGAATTTGAGTCCTACTTCCGCAAATTGTTGGGGACTGCCGTGGTGGTTGCTCAGCCGAAGGAAGAGGTTTTCATGGCTGGAAAAAGGGTTACTTCCGAGATGGCAGCCACTTTATGCTTCGGGGTGGACTCGAAGGAGATAAAGGAGGCACTATGGAGCATTGATGAGGGCAAGGCTCCGGGGCTTGACGGATACTCTTCCGGTTTTTTTAAGGGCAGCTGGGATGTAGTTGGAGACACGGTTTGTGATGCGGTAAAGGAGTTCTTTGCTTCCGGCCAGTTATTGAAACAGATAAACCACTCAGTTATAGCGTTGGTGCCTAAGAAGGCTCATGCTCCGACAGTTGAGGATTACCGCCCTATCTCCTGTTGTAATGTAGTGTATAAGATCATCTCTAAGATCTTATCTAGTCGGCTATCGCACACATTGGAGGAGTTAGTGGACGATTGTCAAGCGGCCTTTGTGTCCGGGAGAAGCATTTTGGAGAATATTTACCTAGCCCAAGAGTTAATATTGCAGTACAACAGGAAGCGGATCTCACCCCGCTGTGCACTCAAGATTGACTTGCGGAAGGCATATGACACCATCTCATGGGCGTTCTTGCAGGCGACACTCCAAGGTCTGGGATTTCCGGAACAGTTTGTGGGCTGGATTATGCAGTGTGTGACCACGTCTTCATATTCGGTGCAAGTGAATGGGTCGTTGTATGGTTTTTTCCCGGGTGAGAGAGGGCTCCGCCAAGGTGACCCGCTCTCTCCATATCTGTTTACCCTCTGTCTGGAATATTTCTCTCGGTCTCTTCGGCTGGCTACTTCGATGCCGGATTTTAATTTCCACCCGAAATGTGGACAGCTTCAGCTATCTCATTTGGCTTATGCGGATGACCTCCTTATTTTTGCCCGGGGTGACTTCCCGTCGGTCAGAATTGTAGTGGACTGTTTGAGGGAGTTTGGGGAGGTATCGGGGCTGCTGGCCAACCCTCTGAAATCGCAGGTGTTTGCGGCTGGGGTCCCCCCGGAGGAATTGCAGAACATCCTTGAGTACACCGGGTTCTCTATTGGCTTGATGCCTTGCCGGTACCTTGGCATCCCCTTGGCACCGGCTCGGTTGAGAGTCACCCATTATGAGGCCCTTCTTCATCAGCTTACTACCCGCATAGTGGCTTGGCAGCACACCAGCCTTACCTATGCAGGCTGACTGGAGCTGATAACTAGTGTCCTTCAAGGAGCAGCATGTTATTGGCTAAGTGCCCTCCCACTACCTAGCACGGTTGTGGAGCGGGTTATCTCTTTTTGTCGAAATTTTCTATGGGGGCGGGGCAAGGCATCGGTTGCCTGGACAGCCCTTTGTTATCCTAAGAAGGAAGGTGGGCTGGGCCTTAGAGATCTCCGCATTTGGAACCACTCCCTCTTGGCCACAACCCTATGGAACGTTCATGCCAAGAAGGACACACTTTGGGTCCGATGGATTCACCATCACTACTTGCGCTCCTCGGATATCTGGTCGATGTGCAAGAGGAAAGACGACTTAGCCTTATGGAAGCGGCTCCTTGACATCCGAGATTTGTTACTGATCAAGGAGGGTTCCCCCGCAGCAGCAGTTGGACGGATGGGCAGTTGGACTATTGCGGGACGGTTCAACACAAAGCTGGCATATGATGGACTTAGGCAACGGAAGCCTCAGCTGATATGGGGGGCTGATATTTGGAAAGGCTGGATACCACCGAAGTTGTCATTCATGACATGGTTGGCAATCCAAGGTCGGCTGTACACCAAGGACCGACTTGCGTTCTTGGAGATAGACACCACTTGCTGCTTCTGCCAGAATGCACAAGAATCCCACCAGCACTTGTTTTTTGATTGCCCTCTCTCCCGGAGTGTGTGGCTGAACATTAGAAGGTGGTTGGGCATCACAAGGCATATGACAACGCTTAGGGCAGCCATCAAATGGCTTCGAAAGGAGGCAAAGGGAACATCTTGGCAGCCGAGAGGCAAGAGACTTGGCCTACTCACTACGATTTACCATCTTTGGATTACTCACAATCACGTTATTTTTTAGAGCCATTCGGCTAATGTTGAGGAGATTTGTTTTAGGATTAAGACATATGTATACAGAATGTTGTACTCCCTGTATCCTAATGTCTTATCCACCCGTTGACATGGGCACACGCTCCCCATGTATGTGCCCCTCGGGTATGCCCGAGTATTTTGTATACTTTGATCTATAATACTTTTACCTTTTAGATCAAAAAAAATTTAAGTTATATTTTATGCCTAATGAAATTATTATTGATATAATCAAATTTTTATTATATAATAATAATAATATTTTTTTAATAATAGACGCTTTTCTGACCCACCAACCCTGGTTCATTCGTATCATCTGATGCACGCATTCACACGCGCGGGCACCCGCATGCCCTAGGTTTTTATCAGGAGCATACGGAACGGAAGACTAAACGAGAGGAAAAAACCCATAGCGAGAGGTATCAATCGACAGCTGTCTTCTCTCAGCTAAGATCAGTTCATCGTATCTTTCGAAGTATAATTTGAATTTCATTCTGGATACCATACAGCCGCTCTGCACGGGTTGTGAACTTGTGGGCGTTTCCAAAGGGTTAGGTCAACGGCAGAGCAAAATATTCAATATTTTGGAGCAAATTAAAAACAAAATAATACTGCCATATCAATTAATAAAGGTCCATAGAACTTTTAAACATTATTCTTTATCTTATAATTAAAATTGATTTGTTTTTACGAGTGACTTAATATATATTTTTATTATAACAATATTAATTTGTGTTTAAATTGAAATTTAAACAAAGTTAAAAAATATTATAGTCAATTTTAATTATGAATCGATAGATAGAGTAATGAGTACCAACTTTTCTTAAATTGGATCATGTGCATATCCATAAATAGTGATTACAGACAAAAAGACAAAAAAAGGTAACACTTCGTACGTGGTAACAGTTGGAACTTTGCTTGTAAGATATAGGTAGGTTTGATTTATACCAAACAAACAAGAAAAAAACAAAAAAGAAAAAAAAAAGAAAAAACAATGATTCCAACTCCCTAAAATCTAGCAAGATGTAAATTTTTTATTTTGCATGATTATTAAACGAACTTCAAATAAAAGACATGTTTATTTTTCTAAAAAATCATTACTCCTTCCGTTCGAATTTAAATATCTCACTTTCAATTTTTGGTTTGTTTGCAATTAAATGTCCAAATTCAAAAAATGAATAGAATTTTAATATGAAGTTTTATTAAGTATTGTCTAATTTAATAATTTACAACCAATAAATAGAAATTCATCTAGAATTACGATAGTGAAAAGAATAGAATGGTAACCTTAAGAAATTTTAATGCTTTTTTAAATTTTTTATTGCTTGAAACATTCAATTTCAAATAGATGAAACATTAAATTTGACAGTTATAAATGAAAATAGAAACAAGTAAAACTAAGGAGAAATTATAAATATGTATAAAACATTAATTAATATTTTTCTCAATAAAGAAATATATTCCCTCCATCACTCCTCACCCGTTGTAAGGTAATTTTTTTTCTAGAATGTCATCTAATCACTCTTTAAAAAATATGAATATAATTTTATGTATATAATTAGAAAGACAATATAAAAAAAATACTATTAAATATCTAATTAATTAATAATAATTCTTATAATTAATAAAAAAATTTATTAAAACAACTTATATTTAATACTAGAGAAAGAATATAATATTTTAAAAATGTTGGAATCAATTTACCACTTGGCTACACCAGTACTAGGTTGGGGCCGAGGCTAGTTCATGGTTCGTCGGCAGCATTCCACGTCTGTTGAAATTTGCATCTCTTTCTACTGTTGGGCCCCGTGGAGCTCATTCAATGTACCCGTAACGTCATGGTTCCTCCGGTCAATTACAATAACAAGAGCGTGTTCCACGGATCAACGTTTCCGGTTTCTCAAAACAAAAGAGGAAGTGAAGTGGCGTCCCGTGGCACAGTTAGAATTTTTTTTGTTGTTTTTTCTTCCGGTAATTAAGTGGCATACTGAGAATCTGACGACTGTTGCAGCCAGGCTTATCCAGAACCTTCTTTACAGAAGCCATGAGCAATCAAACCCCAATGTTTGGCAGTCCACTAGACATCGCCCTCCGGAATACAAAAATGAAAATAATTGGTTGTCCACTTTAGAGAATTTTAAATTTTAAATTTAAACTATTTTTTTTATTATTATTTATAAAACATTTGAATAAATTTTTTATTATTAAATGTTAATGTTATTAATTTATTAAGTATTTTATTAATTTTTTTATCCCATTACCTTTGTCACTTTTTATTCCATAATTACTTTTGTTAATTTGATTAAATATAATATACAAAGATTTTTTTAAAAATTTTTTAATTATTATATTAAAAAAATCTCTATTTATAGACTAGTGCTAAAATTTATGAAGATTATATTTATTAATATGAAAAGTCTTGTTTTAATCACTACTCAAGTTCCTGCTACTTACACTCTCAGAGGTTGTATATTCTCATAAAAATAGGAGAACATCAATTCATAAATTAATCATTACATCCCCTTAGCCCCTGACCATCCATTACCGAAACCAGCTTCTTTGTCTTAGAATCATAATAAAACAAAAAATGGCCAACGTCCACAGAAATAACAGGCATGCTTTTCCAACTGACACGCAAAAATGCACTAATGACAAGAGAATCAGCTAAGATATGGCGCATGGCGCTTCTGATTTTCTGATACCATTAAAAAATTTATGTCCTTCCCACCACTGTAAAAGACCAAAAGGAAAATGGTAAAAATTGTGATCCACGTTTAACTAAAGCAGGGGACGCACGGTAAAAAATTTAAAATAATACTTTATCCATATTTTATTTTGAATTATCATAAATTAAATATTTCATTTTTTAAATTAATATAATAAAAATTTTGTTAATAAAATTTGATAACTTAGTAAATTAAGTCAAATATTTCTATTAAAATATATGTAATTCAAATTATAACATTTAATTTTGAATAAAAGGAGATAATTCGAAAAGTGAAGGTAATTTTCATATTAAGGGTTTTTTCTTTTTTATGGTTGGGTTAAATCATTGTCCCTACAAACAGCAGGTTTCGAATCCAAAATCTCCTTCAGCTGATACCAAACAAGATTACCACGGCCAAACCTACTCAGACATAGTAAGGAAGGGTTAAGATTGTTCGACGATGGTTTATTACCTATTTTAACCTTGCACAGAACAGACGGTTCCGCTTCCTCGCTTCCTATAAGTAGGCCCATATCTGCAAACACACCTCTCCCCTTTTATTCAATTCTTCTCTCTCCGCCATTTTTCTAAATATTGTTTCCCTCTGTCTCTATTTTTTTCTCTGTCTTCTTTAATTTTCGCTGGAAAGCAATGGCCCAGGAAGCTGTCGACGGAGGAGTTATGAACGGAGCAGCTGCTCTGAAGCAGGTGGTCTTTATGGCTCTGAAACCCCAGCTGTTTGTCGAGGCTCCCAAAGCCAGCGACGCCGTGCAGTTCTACAAGGCGGCCTTTGGAGCAGAGGAAGTGAACCGCGTCATGAATCCCAAGAGGAAGGCTGATCAGGAGCTGCCTCTCATTCTTTCTGCTGAGCTGAAGCTCGGTTCCGCTCATTTTCTCGTCTCTGACCTTGCAACTGATGATACTGCTGCTCCGTCAGTCTCTTTTCCTTTCCTTTCGATTTTTTGTTATTTTTCCCTCTGTGTTCTGTATTCTCTTCGCTGCATATTTTAGATCTGCTGCGACTAAAATGATGCGCTGACTTAAATAGTTGTTTTCTCAGTTCCTGCAGCCTGTGTTATTTTTATACGTATTTGAGCTTTTCTGGTCCAGTTATCTTAGTTTTGTTTTATATTCGAAGTGCATGTGTTTTTTTTTCCCGTTTTGTAGACGAGACTCTTCCTTATGAGATTCGTAGCCTGTGCTTTGGTTTATTGGTTGCCTCCGAAGTCAATCTCTGGTTCATTTTCTCATTTGCTCCTATTGATCTCATTGAACGACTAGATTTTTTCTTTATATGTTTAGCAGTTTCGCTGTTGTATGAATGTGCTCATCTAATGGTGTCAATCGATTCCAGAGTGAAGTCTGCTGTTGTTAGCTCGTTCTGCCTCGAGACTGAGGATGTCGAAGCTGCTGTGGAAAAGGCATCGAACGCAGGGGCGGTCATTGAAGGTGAAATCACAGAAGGGGACTGTTGCGGGGGCCGTGTTGGGAAGGTGAAGGATCCGTACGGCAATATCTGGATGATCTGTTCCCCAAGCAAGAAGGTAGCTGACGTGGAGGCTTAGAAGCCATAGGATTTGTTAGCCATCTTTAGATCTGACTTTCCGGTCCACATCTCTTTTGTTTTTATATAAGTCCGGTTTGTTGCAATGCCGGTTTCCAGTGTTTGAAGAACTTCCATAGTGGTTTTGGATATAAAGGATTCTGATTGATATGATGATCTGACACGACGGTGAACTCAGTTCTCTTTGTATCAGACATGTGGCAACTAGTCGGCAAATATTTAACTCTTTTTTATCTTATCTTTTTCTCAAATGTTTTCTTAATGCACTATCAAATTTTTTAGGTTAAAACTTGGTCACGCTCTGACGACAGTGGGTATATCCAAGAGAGCCCCGGCCTCCGAAATTTGAAACTCGGTAATCTATTCTAGGTGGCTATGGGTGGTTTGTTTATTATAGCGTGCACTGTGCTTCTTTTGACGAAAATATCTTACTGATGGGGTTGTATTTTCTCTTGCTACTATTTTACGGCATATAAATAATATTTCCTGAGTTCGAGGAATAAAGTGGGCATTGGGTAGCGATAAGGATGTAGACAGGAGAGTAAAAGCAGCAGTACTATACGGTTTTAAAGGAAGGGGGTATGGAGCTTTCGACACGTGTCGATTAGCACTAAGCAGTTCATTTGAAAAATTTAAGGGTGGATGATTTGTGGTCCCCTCCTTCAGTACATATTCGATGCCATTTCTCGTGAAAGGGCGTGAGTCCTGTAGTTTGTGTTGGCTACTCTTTAAGCTGAGCGCACTTGTTTGAGTTACATGTGGAAACTCCTTTTCCGTTATGTGATGCCCTTCACCAACGGTTCATTTGGAGGTTTTGTAATGCTAGTACTTCTTCTTTCGGTCTGCGCCGACGGAGATACAGATTGGGGTAGAGACCGGAACAGAGGAATGAATCTCTTTAAAACTCTAATATGTAATCAGATTTATGTATACTTTTATGGATTTTATACTATCAGTAAAACAAAACATAATATGCACTAATTGCATAAATTCAATTCATATAAAATTTCATCTATCTTTTAGTAAATGTTAATAACTCTTATTAAGAATAAAGAAAAAGAAAAAAGAGGGTTAATATTAGAGATGTTCCTCCTGTTGGAACTGAGATACTTAGTTGAGATTCCCAGCTCCCTGATGTAATAATGGCAGCAAGAATCTATACTTTAGGAGCAACAATCCATTCCAGACTCCTATTCCTGGATTGGATTAATTTTAAAATCAAAATTACTTTTTAGTTTGTGAGTTAAAAAAAAAAAAAAAAACCAAGTAAGAAGACAATGGAGAAATTGGAGGAAACCATCCATGACACTAGAATTGGGCTTTTTTTTTGGGTGCAATTTTAAGGATTTATAGACATGGGCATGGACAGATATCCAGGCCCAAAATATGACAAACCCGTCTATTTGGATTTGGATTTCTTGTTTAGATGGGTTTGTGGGACTCGGGTCTAATATTGAATACTTCTCTTATGCGACGGTGCTGGCTTCCATAGTATCTCAAAATTTATGCGACGGTGTATAATTCTCACATATCCAAAAAATTCCAGCCTGATCTGGACCTGACAAAAGAAATTGCTTATAAAATAAATATTTAACTTTAGACGAAAAATTGAAAAGTTAATAGAGTATGGCATCTAGATTAATAGTTGTAAATGAAAGGAGGTGGTCAATGACATTATAAACACTTTCATTGAGAATTGAATATCTTATTTTGATTTGATAAAAATTTAAGAAGTGATTAATTTTTTAAATTATTAATTTGTCCTCTTGATTAATATAACTAGTTGTGGGAAGTGAATGTAAACAAAAATGCAATAGGGTTCACTGGTGCATTGTTAAGTTTCTAATCATCAAAATTAACGAGTTTTTTTTTCTAAATAATAATAAATTTGATCCAATACTTCTAAGGGTTTTGTTTATTCTTTTAGGATTTATTATATAAAATATATTTACAAAATATATTTTTTTATTGAAAATTTTATTTTTTAAGAGGGTGATCGTTAATTTTATTGGTTAGAAATTTAACCGTGTACATTTTATAGCATTACCTTGAATGTAAATCCTTAAAAATATGATGTTAATGGGATTTTATATTAAAAATCAATTTATTATTATTTTTTTTAAAAGAAATTATTTTTTACAAATTTGAATAGAAATAAGAATATTCAATTTCAAAAGATGGGAGCATTTGATATCTATTTACTTTCCCTCTAAAAATTTGCAAAATAAGCTACATATTGTACATATTATATAATTGCCCCCACAAAATTAAGAAACATACCCCTAAAATTAATATTTTTTAATCTTGTACCCCATAAAAAAAGTTATTCTACTGCAACGGGAAAAAGTATATTTAAACGAAGGGTGTAATTTAATTGTCTCATCTTAATGGAAGGCTCCGGTATCTAATAAGAGATCACAGTTAAAACCATGGCATGAACCGTTGTGTTTAGACTTTAGAGATCACAGCTATCTGTTCAATGGCTCATGGAGATAGGCAAATGAATGAAAGCTTCGATAAGAGATTCATAAAAGAAAAAATTTAAAAGATATTAATTCACATGAACACGTAGGTCCCGGTTCGCATTCAATCAGCAAAGCAGTGAAGCACAACTAAAATTTCAAACACATGAATATCTAATAACGGGTAAATCCATCGTCCTCCGAACCAGACATTTCTTTCTACATACGACGCACACCATTATCTGAACTTGATCAGTAGAGCCCTAGCAATTGACGGGCAGAGTGAGATTGCATTTTGGAGGGAGTGCAAGGGCAAGACCAGGGTCGATCCCAATCGAAGGCAACATCAAGGAATTCCTGTAAGAACACAGACATTCTAAATCTGCTCCTCTTAAAGAATCACAACACTGGGACGACGGATCCACCGGATCAGGAGGCGTCACCGACGGCTTGCACGACATCAATCCCTTCTCATCCATGTTGCACAAGGTCATCGCATTGGCTCCTTTCGACAACAACACCAGGGTCAGCAACAACATTGTCCACACCGGCATTACTGCTCTGGCCATCTTAAATGTTTTCCTCTATTTGTTAATGGGATTTCTCTCTTTTCCAATTCCTTCCTTTGATGCTAACTAATTAAATATATATGTATAGGCTCTTTCCGTATGGAAACAGCTCTGTGAGACCCGTGACTTAAAAGTAATAATTGGGTCACGGGTGTTTCTGATTTTTGAATTAAGTTTATAAAGGTATTCTGAGGTTTGTGGCGATGGAAGCTCCCAGCAGTTTGACAGGACGTTCTCAGAAGATCAGAAAGGATGATGAATATTTTTCATTGTCTTCTAGAGATTCGCTGTTTCTTCAGTTCTGGAGTCCGGAAGTCCTAAGCCACCAATTCTTACTTAAATCTTTTAAAGTTGGAAGGAAAAATGTGACCAACCAGTGTTTCTTTTTGTAGTCATGATTACTTCATTGTCTCAAATTAAATTTCGTTTTTATTTTACAGTAAATTTTTTAAAAATTATATATTTTTATTTGTCAAAATATTTTTTTTTATAAAAGGTCATATTTGTAAATTACCTTTAAACATCGAAGAAAGAAAAGATATTCGGTAAAAAAAAAAAATCCTATTAAATTTTGTAAAATAATTTATCCAACCTTCCTTTTTTCCTTGTATAAAATGTGTTACGGAAAAAATAAATGGTAGGATTACCCCCCTCACCCCCCCTGGAAAGCTAGTTAGGCTTTTTTGAGACTTTTGGCGTAAGCATGTAATTTTCCTTTTTCATTTGTTAAAAAAAAAAAAAAAAGGGTCTTAATTGTTTGACGAAGCTGGTAGGTTGATTTAGAGGAGCAATGGGAGCCCAAAAAGAAAAAAATGGGCCTACAGTTGGGGATCAGAGTACATATGGTGATATGGCCGAAACAAAACTTAGGCAACTTACAAGCTTTCAAGGCCCAAAATTAGCTGGCAAATATTAGGATGATTAAGAGAGGAAACAAGAGCTCAAAAGCAAAAATTTGGGCCTGTTTTCATGATCATTTTCCCTCGCTGATCCAGAAAGAGGATGTTCTTCTTTTGAGCCCGAAATGATAAAAATTATGATATGGGCCCATGTTAAAACACTTCTTATGTCACATCCAAGTTTCCAAGGCCCAAATAAACAGCATACAAGTATTTTAACTCAGAGGTCTTGTAAATGTTGTTTTTCAAATTCCCCACTCTTGGGAATTTCTTTTTCTTTTTTTGAAATGAATATAACTCCCTTCTTTGATTCTCTTTTAAATGTTATTTAAGATTTATGTACAAATATTATTATCTAAAAGGGAAGAAGGTAGCCTTACAATTTGGATGGCATTCTTTTCTTTTTTTGGATGGATTCCGGATCTTTCACTATGCATTTATATATATATATATATATATATATATATATATATATATAATGTTTTTA
>JAOXNR010052791.1:0-15634 GCA_028571225.1 Parsonsia alboflavescens | reverse complement strand
AGTGTTTGTGTCGGCTAGCCCATCGTTGGAGGCATGAACACTAGATTATCCATAGTTGATCATGAGAGTGGCCAGCCTATTGTTGCAACTCCTCTAGAATGGTTAGCTAAAAGATTTTAGTAAGTGTTGGTAATACACTCAACTTAGAAAAGCATTAGCCCTCCTACAAAGCTCTGTTGTGTTTTTTAACAACCGAATTGGTCATTAGGTATTGTTGTATTTGTTACATAGATCAATACGCTAAGCCACTACATTATTGATTATAGTTTAAGGATTAACTATAATCTAAGATAATATAAAAAAGAACAATGTGTTTTATTTGCTCATTAAATTGTATAATTATGTGTTTATTTAATCAATCAATTTCTCATTAAGTATTTTTCATAAACTACAGAAATTATGTCGGGTGGAAGTTCCTTCAGTCCTTTGTCCGTTATTCTCAAGGAGAATAAGTTATTCGGACCAATCTACGTGGATTGGAAATGGAATATGAACATAGTACTCACAGCCGAGGAGTACAAGTATGTTCTCACCAACCTCTACCCTACTGTTGGGGATGATTCCACTCTTGAGGAAAAGGCTGCCCATGCAAAATTTCAGAAAGCTAACAAGATAGCTATGTTTTGCAAGCTCAACACGAGAACATGGATATTGCGAAAGCAATCGATCTATCTCTTAGAGAGATTTTCTTTGACAAAAGCCGGCCCGCGAGGTAGAAGGTTATAAGAGTCATCATGAACATTAAAATGGTAGAGGGGATGCCAGTCAGAGAGTACATGCTCAAGGATGGCAGCCTTCGATGAAGCTGAATCTCTTGGGATGGATTTCGATTGGGAAACTAAGAATGAAATAATTATAACAAGAATTATCTTGGTTATACACTATCTGAGTTGATGAATGAACTACGGGCAGTTGAGAAAATCATGAAGCCCACTTCTAGTGCTCTTTTTATTAGCAGTTCTTCTTCTGGACTTAGGCCTAAACCAAAGAAGTTCAAGAAGAGGAAGAACAAGAAAATGGGTTAGCTGAAAGCCCAAGTTTTAGCTCCGGAGAAGAAAATCAATGTTAAACCTAAAGGGAAATGCTTCTCTTGTGTCCAAAAAGGTCACTGGAAGATAAGCTCCCAAGTACTTAGCCCGTGCTTCCACAAGTATTGTTCTTTGCCTTAAGTCTATTATGATGGCTGGATCTATTCCTACTTGGATAGTTGATTCAGGAGCCACTAACCATGTCTGTAATTCCTTACAGTGTTCAGAAGGACAAGAAGACTAAGTAAAGAAGAGCATAGACTGCTTGTTGGAAATGGAAATAATGTATGGGCCGAAGCAGTGGGAGATGTTCACCTTTATTTAGAGAATAATAAGTTTTTGGTTTTAAATGGTGTTCTTTATGTCCAAAAGTTTAAATAGAATTTGATTTCTATAGGGCATATAAATGCTAAACGGATTCAAATTCTTATCCAAGATGGGCCTTTGGGATCATTAGATTTGGAAGAGTGGCCTACATGTGAATCTTGCTTGATAGGAAAAAATGACCAAAAGGCCATACAAAAGGCTGCGAGGGCCAAGGAAATATTGGGTCTTGTCCATAGTGATGTTTGTGGTCCGATGAGTACATCAGCTAGAGGTGGATAGGAGTACTTCATCACTTTTACTGATGATTACTCACATTTTGGTTATGTTTACTTGATGAGGAGCAAGTTTGACTCTTTTGATAAATTCAAGGAGTTTAAGGCTGAAGCGGAGTGATAAATAGGTAAGCAAATCAAGGGGCCGAGGTCATATCATGGTGGAGAGTATCTTCTCGATGAATTCAATGATTACTTAGTACATCATGCTAATGTTTCTCAATTAACTGCACCTGGGATAGCCCAGGAAAATGGTGTAGCCAGAAGGAGAAATCGGACATTATTAGATATGGTTAGAAGCATGATGTCTCATGCATCTCTTCCCATTTCTTTTTGGGGCTATGCCTTACAAACAACAACATTTATTCTAAACTTGGTGCCTTCTAAGTCTGTACCTAAGACTCCCTTTGAGATGTGGACTGAACGAAAGCTTGGTCTGAGACACCTCAAAATATGGGGTTGTCCAGCTTATGTACTGACTAAAGGAAGTAAGCTAGACCCAAGATCAAAATTATGCTACTTTGTTGGGTATCCGAAAGGAACAAGAGGTGCTTCTTTTTATCATCCCCAAGAGCAAAAGGTGTTTATTAGCTCCAATGCTAGATACATGGAAGATGAGCAAAGAATAAGCACTAAGGGTTCCAATAAAGTGGATTTTGAAGAGAAGGATTCTATCCTTGACTCTTCAATAGAACCAATGATAGTAGAGGATGTGACACGGCCACATTCTCAAACACCAGTATAGCCTCGTCATAGTGGGAGGACATCCAGAGTTCTAGAAAGATGGACAAGAGAGGCTTTCGGGCTTATCTCAAACCATCAGGAGTTGGATCCCACTAGTTACGATGAAGGTATTCCTGGTTTTGATGCAGATTTTTGGCATCAAGCAATGAAATTGGAAATTGAGTCTATGTACTCAAATGAAGTCTAGGATCTTGTTCTAGCACCTAAAGGGTAAAACCCATTGGGTGTTAGTGGGTCTACAAGAGAAAGAGAGGATTTGATGGAAAGGTTGAAACCTTTAAAGCAAGGCTGGTTTTAAAGGACTACACTTAGAAAGAAGGGATCGATTATGAGGAAACCTTTTCACTAGTAGCCATGCTTATATCAATCCGTATCCTTTTAGCCATCGCATGTCACTATGACTATGAGATATGGAAAATGGATGTTAAGACAGCTTTTCTTAATGGCTATTTTAATGAAAGTATCTATATGATACAACTAGACGGTTTCATTGCGGAAGGTCAAGAAAATATGGTTTGCAAGCTTAAGAAGTCCCTTTATGGACTTAAGCAAGCATCAAGGCCATGGAACATTCGTTTTGATGAAACCTTAAAGTCTTATGGATTTATTCAAAACGTTGATGAACCTTGTATTTATAAGAGACTAGATGCTGTGACATTCCTTGTGCTTTACATTGATGATATTCTACTCTTTGGAAATGATGTACGGGTATTATTAATTGTTAAGGTTTGGCTATTTGGTCAATTTAGTATGAAGGATATAGGAGAAGCCAGTTATATTCTTGGCATAAAACTCGTAAGAGATAGAAAGCTAAGAACACTATTCCTATCTCAAGCCTCATATATTGACAAGATGTTGGTCAAGTATAAAATGGACCTATGTAAAGGAAGTCTTCTTCCTTTTAGACATGGGTTACACTTCTTTTCTAAAGAGTGTCCTACAACACAAGACGAGAAGGATAGGATGAGTAGATACCATATGCTTCAACAGTTGGTAGTCTTATGTATCTCATGCTATGTTCTAGGCTAGATATTTGTTTTGCCGTTGGCATGGGTAGCAGATATCAGTCAAACCCAGAGGAGGTGCATTGGAAAATGGTAAAGCATATCTTTAGGTACCTTAAAAGTAAAGGGATCATATGCTGATTTATCGAGCTGATGAATTATGTCGGATTTCCAGGCTGATAAGGATGAAAGAAAATCCACGTCTAGATATGACTTCACCTTGTCTGGAGCTGTAGTTTCATGGAGGAGTATCATGGAATCTTGTATTGCTGATTCTACTATGGAAGTAGAGTACATGGCAGCTTCAGAAGCATCCAAGGAGGCAGTATGGCTCAAAAAGTTCTTAATAGAACTAGAAGTCATACAAAACATGGATAAACCGATAACCATGAACTGTGACAACAATTTAGCAGTTCCACAATGCAAGGAACCAAGAAATCACCGTCAGGGCAAGCACATTGAGAGAAAGTATCACTTAATTCGAGACTTCATTCAGAAGAAGGAGATAGTGGTAGAACAAATTCCCTCAGAGTGAAATCTATTGGATCCTTTTACCAAGCCTTTAGCAGAAAGAGTCTTCAATAGATATCTAGATGCTATGGGGATTAGAGTAGGATAGTTAGTCTTATTTGTGCAAGTGGGAGTCTATTGGGATTTATGCCCAAAAAGACTACCATTTTTCTGTAATTCTTGATTTAATAAAAATTGAGGAATTGTTTGAATTATTTATATCCATATATTATTCATACAATTAAGGTTCAACATGATTTAAATAGGTGATCTATGTGTTGGGATGTTCAGTATAGTAAGATATATATACCAATAACTTAGAAAATTGAAGATTTTGAAATAGAAGTCACTGCCCTTTTAGACTCAGGAGCATATCAAAATTGAATTCGAGAAGGAATAGTACCTACTAAATATTATGCGAAAACTTCTACAAAATTATATTCAGCATCTCAAAATAAATTGAATATAAATTACAAATTGTCTAAAGCACATAGTTGCAATAAATAATTCTGTTTTAATAATTCCTTTATTTTGGTAATAGATTTGAGTGAAGAACTTATATTAGTGATCTCTTTTCTCCAATTTGTCAATCGATTTTCTTCCTTCAAATTTTGTCTTCATTTCAATTTCTCAAATATCTTCCTTATTCAATTATGAATAATTCCCCCCATTGGTATTAGAGCCATTTACCTTGATTTGAAATCTTAAGGATGAAAGCTTAAACAAGTTTTATTCTTTCTTCCTTAACTGAGTTCATGAGATAATCTTCAAATCTCTCTTTCTTTAGTATTCCTTTTCTTCATTTAAATCACTCTGCTGAGAATCGGGAAGAGTTAGAACTTCATGTTTAGACTCAAAATTTTGCTAGGTTGAGTACCAAGGTAAACCGTAAGGCGGTTGGATTAGCCTGTGTTAGCCGCAAAAGGTGTTGTAGTGGCCGGACCACTCAGGAGACCCCTGAGAAAGCAGACAACACATCTGGAGAGTCCAGACTTAGGTAAGTACTAAGTAAGCCACAAGAGACTGTGTCAAACGAAATTAAGGAATAAAATAGGAAGCGAGATTTATAGAGTATTGATTGAATAAACATTTGGATAGAAAGAATGTTTTCATAAGATTTTGAATCATGTCTGCCTCAACTTCTTCTAGTTTTCAGAATTTGTCAGAAATAGATAGTGACACTATTAATGAGGAACAAATTAGTATTTCTTTTGATGATATAGAAAAGAAATTAGTAGTTTGGAATATTCCCCATGAGAAAATATCAAAAATTTATAAAATGAGATTATTTGATTTTACACAAGATGTTTTTATAAAAACAACGGAAAAAATAGTATCATTAGACAAAGAATCTAGAACGGTTTATTTGATGAATCCACAAACCATTAAATTGCATATAGAAAAAAATTTAAATATTGCCATATAGGACTAGTTCAAAAATCAGCCAAATGACTTTTTACTCTAGGAGGACGCAGTATACCTGTTTGTCTTATGCTAAGAGATAGTAGATGATTAGACTTTAAAAGAAGTATAATTGCAGTACTTGAATCTGATATTGGTAGTGGACCTGTTTATTTCAATTATTATCCTAATTGTTCTTTGGATTTGGAAGACCTGCATATTTGAAAGCTTTGACTTTAAATTTGCAAGTTAAGAATTCTAATGTTGAAAGAGGAACTAGAGGTATGGTTTTAATTTTTAGAATTTATTATAAATTGATGAAAACCACAGTAAACCGAAAAGTAATTCGGTATTCAAATCCAAATGAAACTTTTTAAGATCTAGTACACATGCGCCTAGAACACTTAAATAGAGTGAAGTTTTGGAAAATAAAAATCATAAATGGAATCTTAATAGATTAAATGAAAGAAAATATCAGGAATCCAGTACACTAGATAAAATAATTGAAACACCAGATGATATTGTTCAATTAGAATTTAAAGGACCAGTTGCCCTAATTAAAAATAGAAAATCTTTTTCTGAAGCATCTACTAATTACTCTCCTAAATTTGAAACAACTAGGAGCCCTAGACCAACAGATTTGCTAGTGTAAGGAAATTCCTAAGGTAAATTATGAAGATAATATTAGTTAAGTTTCAGGAAGTCCAACATATTCAGAAATAAAAATGGAAAATATAGATGATCAACTATTAGTAATTAATCAGGAATAAGAATTTGAACTAGACAAACCGTTATTAAGAAAATTGTTTCATAGAAAAGAAGATAGGATTAAAAGATATTGGTTTTTTAGCTCATTCCCAGAAAAGATAGCTAATGAAACAAAAGAAAGATATTATAAGGATATGAAAATCAAAAAAGAATATTTAAATTTATTTGATTGGTTAGATAGAACTAGAAGATTAGATTAATCGGGATCAGTAAATTTTATAGCCCAGAAATGGTATACTAGTCAAGGTGAAGCAGAAAAAATGAAAATAGTTCATAAAAATCAACCAATTGTAGCCTCACCATTTAAATTAGATGGAAAAGTAGAAAACGTAGAGGTTAAAGTAAAAGACATTAACAAAGTAATAGAACAAAACAATTGTACTAATCAAGTATGGATAAAAGTAGCAGATGAATTTTCAAGAATAAATTGTGAAAAAACTAATAGAGAATTAAAATTAAAAGCTTATAATCCAAAAATTGACTCTTTAGACAGAAACCCTATTATTAAGCCTTTTAGAAATTGAAAAAACAAATATGAAATTTAGAAAAGAATTTAAATTCTCTAAAGAAGATGAAAATCTATTAAGAAATATTGACATAAGATTAGAAAAAATAGATTTAGAACAGGAAAATAAAGCTAGCAGTAGTGGAACTAAAAAAAAAGGAACATTTTCGTTTCCAAACTTGAAAAATTATTACCCTAAACCTTCTTTCCCTGATATGCAATTGGAAGAAAGACACATAATCACTGGTAGTGCTTATACTGGAAATGATATAATAGAGTGGAATTTAGATGCATTAACTGAACATCAGATTTTGAATTTATTACAAGGAATGTTTATGGCTAGTACAACATTCAAAGTGTCAAATACCAATAAAGATGAGTAGGATATAGTTTAGGGGTTAGTAGTAGGATTCACTGGAACCCTATGAGGATGGTGGGATTATTACTTGACAACAAAAAGTAAACTAGAAATAACAAATTCTAAGAAAATTAACACTACGGTAAAAATTGAAAACGGTCAAGAAGTCACAACCATAGAAGAAGTTTTAGATGCAATTCAGAGAGTTTTATTTGTTATAACTAAACCTTTTGTTGGAAATCCTTTAGCTTTTCAAGATAAAAGTAGTGAAATGTTAACAAATTGACTTTTCCTAAATTGCATGATTTTAGATGGTATAAAGATATGTTTTTAACAAAAGTAATGCTTGGAAATAATTGCCATCAGGCTTTTTAGAAAGAAAGATTTGTATCTGGATTACCACCATTATTTGTAGAAAAGGTTAGGAAAAAATTAAAACAAGATTATAATAATAATATACGTTATAAAACCTTACTTATGGAGAATTAGTAAACTATGTGAATATAGTAAGATTAAATATTTGTACTGATTTAATCAATTGAAGAAATATCATAAGAGTTCTAAGAAAGAATTAGGAAATTTTTGTGAAATATTTGGTTACGCTTCTAGAAAACTCAAAAAGCAATTGAAGAAATATCATTAGAGTTCTAAGAAAGGATTAGGAAATTTTTGTGAAATATTTGGTTATGCTTCTTTAGATCCACCTTCTAGAAAACTTCAAGATAAGAAGAAGAAGCCTAAAAGAAATAAAGAATACAAATCTAGAGAATATAAAAATGAAACTAGAAGATTTAGAAAAAAGAAAATCTAGTAATCTAGACACAGAAAAAATAAAATATTATTCCTGTGGAAAGAGAGGACATAAAGCAGATAAATGCCCAAAATTAGCAAATAAAAAGAAAAAGTATAGTCAATTAGATTTAGATGGTGATATAAAGGAAAAATTGTATCAAATACTAGATAATCCTGAAATAGATGAAGAAACTGAAATTGAATCTGAATATGAAAATAACATATTTGAATTTATAGATACTTCTACTAGTAAATCTGAAAGAGAATCTGATAACTCTAGTGAATTTGAAGGAATTTGTAATTGTAATGAAGATAATTGTAAAGTAAATATGATTAGCTTTAATAAACTTCCTAAAGAAAAAAAAGAATTATTATTTGATTTACTTGAAAAAATAGGTGATTCAAAAGTTTAAAAGGAATATTTAACAATGTGAAAAGTATCTTTACTTACTAATCCTAAGAAATTAGTCTAACCCTTCAGTCTTAAGGAAGTATTTGATAAATTTAGAGAAATAAACAAAGAAGTAACTCTCTAAAATTTCATTCAAGAAGCAATAATACCTACTAAATATTATGAGAAGACTTCTACAAAATTATATTCAGCATTTGGAAATAAATTGAATATAAATTACAAATTGTCTAAAGCACATATTTACAATAAACAATTCTGTTTTAATAATTCCTTTATTTTGGTAAAAGATTTGAGTGTAGAACTTATATTAGGAACTCCTTTTATTACTCAGATTTATCAATTTGAAGTAAATGAAATAGGCGTTTATTCTAGAATAGGAACTGTTAAAATTACTTTTCCCATTCTAAATAAACCGATGTGTAAATTTGTAGATAATATAAGAAATAGAAAATTTAATCAAATTAAATTTCTAAAAGAAGAAATAAAATATAAAAGAAGAGAGAATCAATTACTTGATAAAGAAATAAAAAATAAAATTTCTGATATAGAAAATAAAATTTAAAAAGAAGTTTGCTCAGATATACCTAGAGCTATCTGGAATAGGAAATTTCATGAAGTAGAATTACCTTACGTTGATGAATTTGATGAAAAAAATATAACTAGTAAAGCTAGGCCGATTCAAATGAATCAAGAATTAATAGAAACTTTTAAAAAGGAAATCCATGATCTATTAGATAAAAGAATTATTAGAGAATTTATATCTCCATGGAGTTGCTCAGAATTTATGTAAATAATAATTTTGTAAAAGAAAGAGGTGCTCCTAGATTAGTAATTAATTATAAGCCTTTAAATAGTGTATTAAAATGGATTAGGTGTCCCATACCTAACAAAAGATATTTACTTAAAAGAGCAATAAAATCTGTTAAGTATAGTAAATTTGATATGAAATCAGGATTTTGGCAAATTAAAATAGCCAAAAAGGATAAATATAAAATTGCTTTTAATGTACCCTTTGAACAATATGAATGGAATGTTATGCCATTTGGATTAAAAATTGCACCTTTACAATCTCAGAAAGTTACGAATGATATTTTTAGCACTTTTGCTAGTTTTACAATAGTATATATTGATGATGTATTAGTATTTAGTGAGTCATTAGAACAATACTTTAAACATTTGAATATTTTTCTAGACATAGTCAAGAAAAATGGTTTGGTAGTAAGTTCCAGTAAGTTGAAATTATTCCAAACTTAAATTAGATTTTTAGGTCATAATTTGGATAGAGGTCTTTACAAACTCATTACGAGATCAATAGAATTTGCAGATAGATTTCTGAATGAGATTAAGGATAAGACTTAATTGAAGAGATTTTTAGAATGTTTGCATTACGTGGCAGATTTCATTCCCAATTTGAAATTCGTTTGTAAACCACTTTATGATTATCTCAAAAAGAATCCAGTTACTTGGGGTTCCGAACAAACCCAAACTGTTTAGCATTTGAAATGACTTGTCAAGAAACTTCCTTGTCTTAGTATCTCTAACCCTGAGGCAAATATGATTGTTGAAACTGATGCCTCTGAAATTGGCTTTGGAGGTATTCTCAAACAAAAGAATCTTGTCTCTTCTTTTGAACAAATTGTTTGATTTCATTTTGGATTGTGGAATAATAGTCAAAAAAATTATAGCACTGTTAAAAAAGAAATTCTATCTATAGTATGTATTACAAAATTTCAAGATGATTTGATATACAATTTTTTTTTTTGATAAGAACAGACTATAAGTCTACAAAAGAAGTTTTAATTAAACATGTTAAAAATTTGGTTTCAAAACAAATATTTGCAAGATGGCAAGTTGTTTTATGAGCTTTCGATTTTGAAATAGAATTTATAAATGGAGATAAAAATTCATCAGCAAGTTTTCTAATTGGAGGGTTTTTGCAAGGAAAGAATGAGACCAACTCACACACGAAGACAACTAAGGGCTAGGATGCAGACATCCAGGCCTCCTTCTCCTTCTCCCGTCCCTCTCAAAATAAATTTTCAGTAGTTGGATCTATTCCTCCTCTTCCTTCTTCTTCTAGCAAATTGATTACCCCTTTTGATCTCTCTAAAAATTCAAAACCAGAAACCAGCAAGACTAGAACTGTCAAAATGGATTTAACCCAATATGTTATTCCTACTACTGATTCCTATAAATCCGCCGTCTCTCCTGAATCCAAAAAGAAATAAAGAGAATAGTCCTCATCTAACCCCAAATATCATGAAATTTTACAGTAGCTATCATTCCTATCCTTCCTATTGAAAAGAAAGTTACCTCTCTTTCAAAAAAAGAATTTGTCTCAAAAATATTACCTTTATGCCTACCAACAGTCTAGTTATGTTTATAACAATGATCCATTAAAAACTAGAACTTTTTATGAACACAAACGTGATCATTCATGCTCAGTTGATATTGAGCATGAAACAAATGAAAAAGGAATTGCATTTTCTAGAATCAGAATTATGAAACTTTTAGAACTTTAGCCTTGGAATACTTCTTCTATCCATTCTCCTATTCAATTTGCAATACCTTTCAAACCCTCATCATATAATTACATGGATTATCTTGATGCCTGGAATAGTTTGTGTTTTTAAGAGAAAATACTCACACTTGTTTTATCAAATATGATCGAAATGAAATTTGCAAATTTCCAAGATGGTTTTTTCATTGGTGGAAACAATTCGGAGTCACACCCAATGTTCTTTGTGAACAAAGAAAGACTAAATTTGAAGCATTTGTCAAGGAGGAAGCAATGGAGAATCACCCAAAACATATTCTTCAAAAAGAAGATTAATTTCATAGTTGGATGGAACTTCATAACAGAAATAATTGAAATGGTAAGGTATCTCTGTCAAGAGATTAAAGTAAGAGGTTGGACGCCTAAAGAAAGTCCAAAAGAGAAAAAAGAAGAAACTTCTTCTACCAGTTCATCCAGAAGAAAAATCAAGAAACAAATTCAAGAGGAATTAGCAAAGTTATATTCTGATTTGCAAGAAGCCGACGATGACCATAGATGAACCAGAATTATTTGCAGTATCTCAGTACAGAGCCAAAGATGATGTAGATGACGGTATGAAGGGAAGGCCACAAATAGACCTACTCCAGGCATCGATCGGAGGGAGTCTAGAGAGGGTGCAGACATTACCTTTTTCAACTTTTCAAATAGAAAATCGGAATCTGTAGTCACCAGCAAAAGTCTCCAACTTCTGCCTCTACTTTGTCACACGAACGTGTGCTTCTAGTGCACGTCTCACGAACACAGCAATGGGACAAACACGATTGAACTGCTAGATTCAATCATGAATATTGTTTTTCTCTTTTTTGGTTTCTATGAAATCTTTGTCTTTTTTCCTCTACGCAGACACTGATAGAAAAGAAAGCTACAGAAAAAATGTCAGGCGTAATCTCTTTGAAAAACCTAGAAGACTTCGTGATAAGAAGTCTTCTGGATATGAATTCAAAAACGAGAGGCCTATCAGAGTGTGACTGAAAAAGATTTGTCCAGGTTCAACGAACTTGGAAAAATACAATTCAGTCACATAATTAACTCTTAATTATATTTTGGTTAATTCATGTTCACGAATTAGCCTAAATAATTTTAGCTAATTATGTTTAGGTCCCAAACGAGATTCTACCCATTAAGCAATACGTTCTGAATGTGTGACATAAAGGTTCTCGTAAAATTGGCATTTGACAATAACAATATTTAATGTCATGTACAATAAGCGGTGTCTAGCAACACATTATTGCTATCCCATTAGTGAGAATGTCAGTGACTAAACAAAACCTTCTGTGATAAAAATAACATGTCTTAATCTCTTTGTCCAGGAAGTCATAATTGAACACGAGTCATGGAATGTGTCATACCCGTAAAGTTCAATATCTGAATTCTCAGCCCCGAGTAGATTAATTAAATCGAATAAGAGAGATATCTCATATCTACTTATTCGTGCATGGCCATGCATTTCATAATCTCACTCAACCAAGAATGTTGACATCACTCCCTTGTAATATAAGAGGGACAAATCCTATCATGATCATTCAAAATTCCACAACACAAATTAGGACATACTCAATACATGCCTTTATTGTCCACTCAGTTAAGAGTGACGTTTGACAATATCAAAGTATGCAATCTTTCATGCAAGAATCTCTTATGACCTCAAGTCAAAAGATGAGACATAATTATCACAATGAAATCACCCATGACACTCATATAACAATCCATGAAGTGATTTCATGGCGGATCAATCCAGTACACAACACTCTACGTGTACCTATGTGATGATTTGATATCTCAACTGTCATCAATCAGCACATACTAATCTCAGCGTGTAATTGATATTCTAATCTCAATAACACTCGACTAGGGACATTTTAAGAATAGAAATAAACTATTTTAAGGACATTACATAATTCATTTAAAGAAAGGCAGATATAAAAGTAAATTATATATTGATATAAATAGCATCATGATACAAAGTTATGTCAACTAAGTAAAATCATCATATGTTCTTAAGGCATATCCAACAATCTCCCACTTGCACTAAGACCAATCACTCATGAATCTAATGCCCATAGATCTAGTGTGACGATCATGTCTCTACTGCGTCAAAAGTTTCGTCAAGGGATCGGCGACATTGTCATCTGTTGGTAGTTTGGATATCTTAACATCTCCTCTCTCAATAATTTCTCAAATAAGGTGGTATAGCTGGAGTATATGTTTGGATCGCTGGTGAGATCTTGGTTCAGCCTGTGCAATAGCTCCATTGTTGTCACAATAAACCTCCACAGGATCAGTGATACTAGGAACCACCGCAAGCTTAGTGATGAACTTCTTGATCCAAACTACCTCTTTTGCTGCTTTAGAAGCAGCAATATACTCAACTTCTGTCTTAGAATCAACCACTGTTGCCTATTTTGAACTTTTCTAGCATACAGCCCCACCATTAAGGCAAAACATAAAACCTGATTGAGATCGAAAATCCTCTTTATCGGTTTGAAACTAGCATCAATGTAACCTGTTACAATGAGCTCTTCATCACCTCTAAAGATTAGAAATGTATCCTTAGTATTTCGTAAATATCTAAGGATATTCTTAACAGCAGTCCAATGGCGTTTCCTTGGATCACCTTGGTATCTGCCTGTCATGCTCAAAGCATATGAAACATCGGGACGTGTACATAACATAGCATACATGATAGATCCAATGGCAGATGCATATGGAATCTTACTCAGGCGTTGTCTTTTTTCCTCTGTTGTAGGATATTGTCCTTTCGAACGATTTATGCCATGTGTCATAGGCAAGAATAATTTCTTGGACTCGTGCAGGCTAAACCTCTTTAGCACCTTGTCTATGTATGTACTCCGACTTAGGCGAATCAACTTTCTGGATCTATCTCTATAGATCCTTATACCTAGTTTGTAATTTGCTTCGCCCAAGTCTTTACAGACTGTAAGGTGGGGATGTCATTTCCAATAATAAGCATGTCATCCACATATAATACCAGGAAAACCATAATACTCCCACTAAACTTCTTGTAGACACAAGGTTCATCTTCATTTTTAATGAAGCCAAATTCCTTGCTGCATCATCAAAACAAAGATTCCAACTACGATATGCTTGCTTTAATCCATAAATGGATCATTGTAGCTTGCACACCTTTCCAGCATTATCCGGATCGACAAAACCATCAGGTTATGTCATATACACATCCTCGAGAAGCTGTCCATTCAGAAAAGCAATCTTGACATCCATTTGACAAATTTCATAATCATGATATGTTGCTATAGCAAGTACGATCTTGATGGATTTGATCATAGCTACAGGTGAAAAGCTTGCGTCATAGTCAATACCATGAACTTGTTTGATACCTTTGGCGACTAATCGCCCCTTGTATGTATGAACTTTACCATCCATGTCAGTTTTCTTCTTGAAAACCCATTTTCACCCGATGGGTTTCACCCCTTTAGGTGGATCAACCAAAGTCCAAACTTGGTTTGTATACATGGATTTCATTTTAGATCTCATGGCTTGAAGCCATTTCTCAGAGTCTGGGCCCATCACAGCTTCTTGGTAGGTAGTAGGCTCATCTCGATCGATGAGCAACACATCACCATTCTGAGATATCAAAAACCCATATCTCTGTGGTCGACGATGTGTCCTAAGTGATCTACGTGGAGCTTGTGTCTCTTGAGCAAGTCCTTGATCAACCATAGGTTGTGGTGTCTGCTCAGTTTTCATCTCTATTCAGTCGTATCTCTTTGTAGTTCTTGAACTTCTTCAAGTTCTACTTTTCTCCCACTTGCTCTTTTTGAGACAAACTCTCTTTCTAAAAAGATGCTTGTGCGAGCTACAAACACCTTATGTTCAGTGGGGTTATAAAAGTAATATCCTTTAGTTATTTTGGATAACCTACAAAGAGACACTTGTCAGATTTGGGCTCTAGTTTATTGGAAACTTGACATTTAACAAAAATTTCATAGCCCCAAATCTTCATAAAAGACATTTTGGGACATTTCCCAGTCCATAACTCATATGGTGTCTTTTGAATTGATTTAGATGGAACACGATTCAGTGTAAATGCAGCTGTTTTTAAAGCATGTCCCAAAAAGAAATTGGAAGGTTTGCATGACTCATTATTGATCGAACCATATCTAATAAATTTTGATTTCTCCTTTCAGATACACCATTCCATTGTGGCGTGGCTGGAGGAGTCAGTTGTTTAACTATTCCATGCTCTTTTAGATAGTCATGAAATTCTTGGCCTAAGTATTCACCACCTAGGTCTAAACGAAGTATCTTAATACTTTTGCCTAGTTGGTTTTGTGCTTCGTTCTTGAATTCTTTGAACTTTTCAAAGGATTCTGATTTGTGTTTCATAAGATATACGTAGCCATATCTACTAAAATCATCACTAAATGTAATGAAGTATCTAAACCCACCTCTAGTTTGAGTACTTAGTGGACCACACACATCAGAATGTATAAGGCCCAATAATTCAGTTGCCCTTTCATTATGTCTCATGAAAAGGGCTTTTGTCATCTTGCCCAATAAACAAGATTTGCAATTTTCATATGATTCAAAATCAAAGGTGTCCAAATATCCATCTTTATTGAGTTGGAAAGATGATTCTCATTTATATGGCCTAAGCGATAATGCCAGAGATATGTTGGATTAAATTAATATCATTTGATTTAATCCTTTTAGTATTTATGTTATACAGAGGTGTGTCAAGATTTAGAATATAAAGGCCATTAAACAATTATGCACTTCCATAGAAAATTTCATTTAAATAAATGGAGCAACAGTTGTCTTTTATTATAAATGAAAACCCAATCTTGTCCAAACAAGAAATAGAAATAATGTTTTTAATAACAGAAGGCACAAAATAGCTATTATCCAATTCTAAAACAAGCCCAGTGGGCAAAGTCAAAACATAAGTTCCTACAGCTAATGCAGCAACCCTTGCTC
>JAOXNR010052790.1:0-15637 GCA_028571225.1 Parsonsia alboflavescens | reverse complement strand
AACATAATTAAGCTAAGTTACATAAGATATTGACATAAAAAAGATCATAAAACTTAGCATAATTATGTGCGAATCATGCCTATTGGAAATTTGATATTTGGACACTTGAACCACTGAAATTGCAGAAAATTCGGATCACAAACTCTTTGACCTCAAGGTGTTTGATAATTTGTCTTTCACCTATTTTATTTGAATTCTAAGTGTTAGATAATTGGTCTTGTGTTCAATTGACCATTCTCTGTGAAACTCTTATCTCTTTGAATCTTATATGTTGCAAGATATGAACTATTTGCTTTCAGTTTTTGATGTTTGATTTGATTGCCTTGTTGAGTAATTGAATACTCTTGAAGTTGCATTAAAAACTTGAAGAAGAACTAAGAGAGGTAAAAAGCGTAAGGGTGGTGAGCACATTAGAGCAAGAAAAAGCCAATTCTAAGAGTCATACACTAGTGGATGGTGAGGATATACAAATTCCCATGTTTTTGGTTGTTCATGTTGTAGGTACATCATGGATAAATTTTCATGTAAATCATCTTATTATGAGGAAAGATGGGAGACATCACATCAAAGTTCTTCTAAGAATTATGTGCCATATGAAGGGGTTGGAAGGAAAAGCCAACAAATGCATCCATCTAGGAGGAGATATGAACAGATGGAGTATGATGATGGTTACTTCTATGACAATGAAGGGAGGCCAAGTAGATATGGAAGAAAAGGTTGCCATTGTAGACATCTTGGAAGCTATCGTAAGATCATTCCATATTTCTATGTTACATTTGATCTGGAAGTTTACCTTGCTTGGGAAAGAGATGTAGAACTTGTGTTTGCAAAGCATGACTACTTGGAAGGACAAAAGATGGAGCAAATTGTTGATAGCTTGGGAGTGAAGCCTTAACTTGGTGGAAATATCAACGAATACATGGAGTATATATTACTACGTGGGAAGGATTGAGGAAATACATGGGAGAAAGATATGCACCAAAGCTCTACTACATGGTTGTTACTCAAGGATCCAATAGTGTGAAAGAGTACCATGAAGAGTTGAAAAATGCATTGAAGAGAGCCAAAATAGTGGAGTATGAAGAAGACAAAATGACTAGATTTCTCAATGGCTTGAATCAAGATATTTGGGAATTAGTTGAGCCATTATCTTGAAGATATGGTTCACATGGCAATTCAAGTTGAAAGACACTTGAAGAAGAGGAAGACAACACATGGGAAGTCTTATGAAAACTCAACTTATGGCCCTTTTTCAACATCTAAGGTGCAAGGAGCTTGTACGAAATAAGAGAAATCCATTCCCAAGGAGCAAAAGTTGAAATCCAAGTTAAGTGGCAAATTGCCAATTGAAGAGACTCCTAATCAAGTGTTGTTGATAATGAGGCACTTCATGAAGGTGATTGTGAACAAATGCATATGAATAGGGGAGTACTTGGTACTCAAGCTAGTGAAGAAGAGGACTTGCAAAGGGAGAATTTAGTCCATTCGAGGTGCTTGATACAAGGACATTGGTGTAGTGTCATTGTGGATAGTGCAAGTTGTGTGAACATTGCAAGTGCCTACTTGGTTGAGAAGATGAAGTTACCTTGCTTAGACCATCCAAAGCCATACAAGCTTCAATGGCTAAATGACAGTGGTGATGTAGGCTGGCAAGAAATTAAAGATCTCATTATCTACGGGCAAGTATCAAGATGAGGTGCTATGTGATGTGGTGCCTATGCATGCTACACACTTGTTACTTTGGAGGCCATGGCAATATGATAGGAATGTGACCTATGATGGCCACAAGAACAAGCATACCTTGGAATTTGATATAAGAAAGACACACTTGAGTCCCTTGAAGTATATATGGACCAAAAGAAAATTCTTGAGAGGATGAAAGAGTTCTATGAAGAGAAAACAAGAGAGGATGAGAGGGGAAGAAACGAGAAAGAAGGAAAAGAAGAAGAGAAAGAGATGAAAAATGAGAGTGCCTTGGTCCTCAAAAAGAGCAAAGAGGATTTTATCCCCATTTCTAACATTGACCATTCATTATCTAGTTGTCTTATTCCTAATTTTCAGGTCTCTAAAGGACTGAACAAGATGACGGAGGAAAATGACAAAGGGGAGATGAATGCCATGTTAAAGTGGTACACCCTTATCTCTACACTTGGTGATAGTTTGTTGAAATTTGAACATGAAAGATTGCTTTCTATGACTCAGTGTGAGTTTAGAGATGCTTATGATGTTCATAAGTAAGGTACTATCGCGAAATTTCTTGATCCTGATGATTTCTTAATTAGAGAAAGCATGTCTTGTACTTATTTGAGTTTAGTGACAGCTTTTATGTATTTTGAGTTTGTGAAGGAATCACTTGTGAAAGAATATGCTTGTGACTATGTTTGAAGTGTCAAGACAAGTCATACATGATGAAGTTTATAAGCATGAAATGCTAAATTCATGTCTATGGATTCTATGTGTGAATTGTTGATAATTGATAATCATGGGAATAACTTGGAATCATATTCTTATGAATTGAGATATTTGAATGACTTTGGGATATACATGAATGCAATTTCAAAGTTTTTCTTGGATGATCAATTATTGTGGATATTTGATGTTACCATCCTTGATTCATACTTCTATCTTTGTGGTCTTGTGTGCTTATTCTTTGTTGATTCTAAGTCAATGATTCTCTTGAGTGAAATCTATTTCATTGTTGATGTGAGAAGAAAGTCCAAGCTTATCGAAAATCTTTATTTGTTGGAAATTTGTGAAGAAGCTTGTGAATGTCGTGATAATATGCCTAGAGAAGGTACTTTACATGTCCTTGAGTATTCGAGGCATGATGAATTCTTTGGTTTTTTGAATCTTAAGAGTCATGAAATTGCCTTTGAGAGTACCAATGGTAGTCCTAAGTCCTTAGAAATCTGTTTCAAAAAGCATGTTGTAGGACTACACATGAAAAAGCAATCTATGATTGTGGGAGTATATTTGTTGAATTCTTGTGATATGGCATATCAATATCTTGAAGAGAAATTGATCTTTAGTGATGGTGATGGACTTCATATTAATGAAATCTGTGTGCTTACTACGTGCTTAGACCCTAGTTCAAGTCCATAAAGAGTGCAAATTGAAAGCAAGACACAGCATGGAACAAAGGGTGATAGTGGCAACCATTCTGGCTGGAAAGAGAGAAGCCGGTGCTTGATTAGGAACTAGCTGGCGTCGGATCAGGAAGCAACAAAATGGAGACAATTCCAATAGCCATCCGGCGCCGGATGGCCCTTGGACAACCAACCCTCTATATTGCCTCAATGCGATCTTGACTCTTTTTAGACGATTCCACTTGTTTTTAATGACTTTTCTTTATGTTTTAAGCAAGTTTAAATGGTTAGAAAAGTCACTAATCATTCTTAATGCTTGTTGGAGTTGAGTCTATAGAGAGTCTCTTTTGTAATAGGTAGACAACTAACTTATTCTACGAACACATTTTCAAACAATTGAGGGAATCCTTTTGGATTAAATACAACTTTTATTAAGTGTTCATCTAAAGGCTCTTCTAGGGTTCTTAGTGAAACTCTAGAGATCTTCTATACTTGGCTAGGGTATTTGAGTTGAATTGGGAATTCAATCCATTAGATCATATTGTGGGATATTATGGTCAATGGTTCTAGCTTGAACCTCTTGCATGAAGTCTTGGGTTGATCTCAAATTGGGTGTTCTGATTTGTGATTGAAGAAGGAAGGATTCCTTTCAAATTTGAGATCACATCAAGCCTTTGATAGCTTTGGGCTTTTTGGTAAGGATTTTCTTGGTGTTGCAACCAATATTAATAACAATTCTCTTCTCATTGTAGGCTTCAGGATCCGAGGATGAATCCTTGTGAGGTGAGAGGGGATGATAGATATCAAGGAGCCACGCAGTTTGATTGGATCAACTTGGAAGCTATTAAAGGAAGAATATTTTAAGGTTGAAACTCATGGAAGAAAGAAGGCTTATAAGGATTTGAAGTTCAAGTATGAGAGGCCTTGGATGTCTTCAAGTGATAGCTTTGCAAATGATGGCTTAAAGGAATAAAGGCCCTATGTAATGAAGTTCATATATAAAGACTTGTATTTCAAATACAAGCATGAGGTTTCAAGGGATAAGAAGACATTGATGGCACATTATGTACAAGACAAGAAAGAACAAGTTGAATGCAATGCGATCTTTGAGAGGAAACCAATGAATAATGAAGATCAATCAAGAAGAGGTTATAATGTTCATTTGATTCAAGGGTTTCAAAAGGTTTCAATGGCCATGGAAGGCTATAGAATCAAGTGGAGAAAGAAACAATGAAGAAGGGACCAAGAGGACTAAGAAAAGATGGAAAATCAAGCTTGAAAATGAACTAAAATGTACCGACTTAACTAACTGGTGCCGGCGAAATTCATGAGCAACACCAGTCAGCTTCATATTTTGGCAGTAAAATTGAAGGATTTCTTGAGATGTCCCAATTTGTTAACTAGTTCCTAGCTTGATGCCAGTGAATTCAACTAGTCCTAAGTCCAGGCACCAATCCACAAGATAGTCAAGCTGCAAGTTCGGCCAACCTCAAATTTCCAGCTCGAATGCGACAATCTTAGTTGCCTACTTGACTTTTCTTTATGTCTTTTGGTCATTTAAATTGTTTTAAGAGGGTTCTTTAGTATTTTAGGCTATTTTAGTTCTTGTTTAAGGTTTCCTAAGAGTTTGACTATAAATAGTCTCTTATTGTAATAGTTAAAAACTTAGAACTTTCCTAAAAACAATTAAACACTTAGAGTGAATGAATTTTCAAGCTCAAACATGGTCTTTTTGGTGCGTTCTTATGAGCTCTTTTTAGGGTTCTTAGGTTACTACACTTAGGGCAATCAATCACTTTGGGTTAAGGTATTGATTAGTCTACCAAATTAAGAGATTGGTTGTTGTTGATTTCCATCAAAGGTCAATCTAATTAGCCTTGAACTTTATGATGAATCCTACCAATTTCATTGATGGTTTTTGAAGAATATAAACCCTAAAATCCTTCATCTTCTCTTCCAAGCAAAATCACATCATATTTTTGTAAGAATTTGTTCTTTCAAAGAGATGCGACCTTCATGAGATTCTGAGGCACATTGGTGATTATAGTCCTGATGATATCTTACCTAGAGAAGGTACTTTGTGTGATCTTAAGTAGTCTATGCATGATGTGCTTTATGATTTGTTTAACCTTAAGTTTTATAAAGATGGTTTAGAGAGATATGTTAGAGTTTCAAAATTTTCGGATATCATGTCTAAGAGGCATGTTGAAGGACCACACATGAAAAAGAAGTCTATGACTGTTAATGATTGCTCGTTGAGATCTTGTGATGAATCATAGGTATTTGAGAAAGTTGCGAGAAAATATGATAATGATAGCAATAAGAAAGGATTGGTTTTTAGAATTATTTGACAGGTTTGGTGCAATAACTTGAATTTTTTTATATTGTGTTTTATGCTATCAATAGAGAGAGATTGAAGTCTTTGGAACACTTCATGGCATTTAATGTACTTTACTGTACTTGTTCATGTTATCTTGCATTCTGACATATGTAGTAGGGATCTCCTTGATCATATTTCTCATGTGTTTGATATTTTTGATAAAGGTCATTTGTATGCCAAATTGAGGAAGTGTTTTTGTATTTACAATATATAACTATTCTTGGATATGTCAAAAGGAATGAAGGATTCAGATGTCATTTGTGGCATGCCTTGTGGGGTTATAGATAATTGGAAGTTTTGGTTTGTGCTCTCAAAGAAAGAGCTTTGAATGAGAATGATGCTATGTACTTTAATAAAGAATATGGGTTCTTCAATGACAATTTTTCTTGGATATATTACTTCTTTCAATGAGATATTTGTAGATAAAAAGGTGTTCAAATCAGCCAAGGAATGGAAACCACACATGTATGAAGAGGAGGTAGAAAGTTTCCATGGCTAGGAGGGTTAAATATTGTCTAGATCTTAGGAAGCTTGAACCACTTGGTAACTTTTATCCATCATTAGTAACATTTCTCCTTTCAATATGGGACTTGGAGAATTGAGGATGAAATTTTCTTAGGTGAGTGGGAATGATGGAGATCCAAGGAGTAACTTGACAATGGATGAGGCAATGGTGTAATCAAATGTGAGATATTCAAGAGTTCAAGTTCTTTGGCTTCTAATTCAAGTGCAAAGACTTACATTCCAAGTTTAATCATGAAGATGACGGAGATCAAAGGAAGAAGCTTGGCAATGAAGTTCATATACAATGACTTTTATTTCAAATTTAAGATTCACCAATAGTACTTAAATTCAAGTTGGGGAGAAATAAGTCGAAAATCATTCAAAAACAGTGGATGGTGGCTCGAAAATGATTGATATCATTTGCCCATGTGTGCAGGTATGCTCAAGAGCACGGAACACATCGGTCCGTGCACGACCCCCCAGTGACCAGTGCCAATTAGACAACGAGCCCAACCAAGCCAACTTGTTTTCTTCATCTTTTCTTTGGTTTTCTTGTAGTTTTAATAGGTATTAAGGGTATTTGAGTCCTCAGACATTGATTATGAATTATTTAAGTAATTTTCAAGCCTTGGCCTACATAAAGTCTTTAATGATTGTATTACAAATAACTTATGACATTTTGAATTGAGAAAATATAGATCTAAGTGATTTTTTTCCAGAAAGAGTTTATGTTTCTCTTCTAGGGTTCTGGAGTGAACTATAAAGGGTGTTGTGTGGTCTACCAAATCAAGACATTGGTAGACGTTTGCAAAACAACATTGGTCAATATAACTAGCTTAAACCTAATTGATAAGTCTTGGGTATTGCTTCTCTAAATTGGTGTGTATTTGAAGAAGAAATCACATTAGCTCCACTTTCAAAATCCTTGCACTGAGAAGAGGTTGCACCTTTCTGGGAAATGACTTAATTTCTTTCAAAGCAAATATCTACTTCTTCTGTTTCACTAGTTTAACTCTAGCTTCTTCTGTTTCACTGGTTTGACACATGCATGATGCCCTACCTTATGCTCTACAATGTTTCCATCAATTGCTTTGAGGTTTGTCAACGAGCTAGAATCACCAATGTTTATTCCCTTGCAGGGGAACTCTAGTTTAGGTATACTCATTCACCCGTTCCGCAACCTCAATTTTGTGCTCTGTTGTATCTTGAGGTAGTTCAGGGAGATCTCTTTTCTTTCCTTCTGCATTTTCCTCAGGGTTTGAAGATCTAGCCTCCATGAAATAGCACTTTGAGGACTTTTGTTTGTCTCCCGTAAGAGCTATCCATTCTCTTCTCACTTTTATCTTTATACAGTAGCTAACAAGAGAAATCTCTCCTTGTAGGTTCATTACTCAATTTCTGTCTAGGACTGCATTGCATGTTCCTCTGGCATCAATTGGTAGCCAATCCATGACTTCTATAATCCTCTTATCTCTCACATAAGCTGAGGTCAGGAAATTAATAACACCATCAATATGGGTCTTGCTCCACTGAAGGTTGTAAGAGTTGTGTCCACCTTTTGCAACGAGTTCATGCCTAGACCCCTTTGGTCAAATTCCATTTTATATAATACATTCATTGCATTTCCAGTGTCTACTAGAATTTTCTTTGGTAGGAAGTCTCTTATTTGCAATGTTTGCCCATTGAGCTCTTTCAATTCTTTTCTCAATCACATTAATCTCTACCACTTGTGGATTTTGGGGCCGAGTGCCATTAGGTAGGATGACCTTCCGCTTGTCCCAAGAACTCTTATAGATATCCTTCCCTGTTGAACCTTTCTATCTCTCTCTTTAGGTCAAAGCAATCTTCTATCACATGCCCATATTCTCTGTGATATTAACCTAATTTTCACATGTCACTTTTCTCTAGAGGTGCCTTAAGGGGCCTTGGGGTCTCAGAATCCCCTTCTTCTCCATGGCTATGAGACTTGTACCAACAAAGCTCTCCACTTCTTCTTAGGGGGTTCTACTTTCAACGGTTGATCTCTCTTGTCTCTTTTGTTGGATGTCTGGCTCCTCTTTTGATTCTTTGAGTCCATCGGTTTATCCGGAGCAAGTATGAATCGAAGGATTCTTCTGAGATTATTAGTCGTTCTAGAAGCATCGGTAACTGTTTCACCATCTTCACTTATTCCTTTACGAATCTAAGACCCATGCATCCACCTAGTAATCCTTTAGTGAATTATATAGATGGCATCGTTCTTTTGTTTTATCTTTACTGCCCCGTCCGTGATCAGCTATAATAACTCCTCCTACATTGTCCTGTTCTTTGTTTGATATTAAAGAGATGATTGATATCTTTTTTATATTTTTTGTTGCACTAATTGTTCCTTAAAACTAGGTCTTTTTGTTGATGTCAACTCTAGATACTAGCATTCTGGAGACTTTTAAACCATGACTGGGCATTCTTTGTTGGCAAAATTTCCAATTTAATCCCCTAATCTTTTTGTTTTGGCTATGCAGATCTATATATTTTATTTTATCATTTTGGATCCTTTTTTTTTTTTTTTTTGAGAAACCAAATAGGTCCATTTGTCCTGAAAATAAAGTTTTCAGCCTACTTTCACATAAAAGTTTTTATTATTATTATTTTCCAAGAGGACATTTCAAAAAAAACACTGTGCACCCAATGGATTAATTTATTTTTCATTCAAAACCTCATTTCCCCAAGACTCGGGAATCTAGGTTTGGGAAGAAGATAGTTATTTTAACATTTTGGGGAAATGGGATTTTGAATAAAAAATAAATTAATCCATTGGTTGCATGCAGTGTTTTTCCTGAAATGTGCTTAAGGAATAATAATAATAATAATAATTCAGGTTAAAGTGGCTTGAAAACATTATTTTCAGGGCAAATGGACCTACTTGGTTGCTCAAAAAAAAATATCGAGGACCCTAAATGATTAAATAAAATATGTTGATCTGTATAGCCAAAACAAAAATATTATGGAACTAAATTAGGTATTTTGCTTTCTTTGTTAAAGTAAATCTGAAGGCCTTGCCCTTGTCTTGATAAGGGGCTTCGTACATTTGTAGTTGGGGCTCCTCTTGCCATCATTTTTAGCAACAATTTTAGGGAGCATGATACTTCGTGGCATCTTTTTTAGTGTGATGTTGTCAACGAAAGGTGGTCTTTAAGTTAGATAAACTCCAATTTGCATCTCTTGTCCTTCAACTTCTTCCAAATGAATTAGATGCACTTCTTTTCTCTAGGTTTAAGGGGTTGCTCGTAGGTTTTTGCTAGCTATCTGTTCTAGCAATCTTGACCAAGGAGTTTCCCTTACATAGAAAGATTATCTATTATGGACTTATGTTCTCCTAGACATGCTTGTCGTTGACTGGTCGTGGAGAGTGCCATTCTATTTAATTTGCATTGAAGATCATAAGAACGTTGATTTCTCAATGAATCCCTCAAATCTATAGGTAAGTTATGCTTATGGGTTTTCTTGTTCTATGAGTTTATATCATGAACATTCTCTTCTTGAAAACATTGTTTTGGTCCGTCTACTCCATTCGGTGGCTCTTTAGCAGGGTGGTGGTCTTCTCTCAACCAAGATGGTGGAGGGAACTCTCCACTTCGTCCATCTAGTTCTTCTTGTCTCCTAGGATAACGTTGAGATGACATTGCTTTTCAAGTTATTGCAAAATGCCTCCCTCCAGAAATCCTTTGCATTGCTATTGCCATTCGTTCAAATAGTTGATTTGGGATCATGACCTGAATTCCAATAGTATGTTGAGTGATAGTGAGGTATATTCTCAATGGTCTAGAGCATTTAGGGATTGCTTTAGTTTTTGAGTTATATGAGTGTCATATGTGATTTCAATGTGATAATTATGTTTGATCATTTGACTTGAGATCATTAGAGATTTCAACGTGAAAGGTTGCGTAGTTTGATATTGTCAAACTTCACTCTTAATTGATTAGACAATAAAGGCATGTATTGAGTATATGAAGATTTATGTGGTGGAATGTTAAATGATCAAGATACGATTTGTCCTTCTTATAATAAGAGAGTGATGTCTAGTATTGTTGGCAGAGTGAGACTATAAAATGCATGACCATGAGATATCTCTAGCAAAAAACAGCCTTATATACGATAGCCCTAGGGTGCATATAATAAAAAAATCCTTGGTATATAATATATACGACGGCCACATAATGGTTTTTTAGCTATTGAAAATAGAGGCTTGCAAAAAAAGATTCGGCGGAGAAAATGGCATTGTATATATTATATACAATGTATAAACAACGGTCCCAATACAGCGTTCTAAAGGCATTATACACAACCATCTTATAAGAAAACCTTTTACTCTGGGGACCATCATATTTACTTTTGCATAAAAGGAAATATTAGTTACAACTAGGGGAGCGTCGTATACGAATGTCATTTTTGTACCATGCTGGTAAAGTGAAAGGGAAAAAGGCCATCGTATAATAAGTTATATACTACGGCTGTCAAGCGATAGCATAAAGCTAATAGTTTAAACTTCGGCTACATAGCCATTGTATGAAAGATCAAGTCATCTTATAAACATTCAAATACGACCACAATATATAAAGTCAACAATTTTATATGGCTTCATGGCTGTCGTATAAAAGCTCTAGCTGTAGTTTAAACATTCAAATACGGAGGCTCTATATAGTATCAACATGTTACTAAGGCCTTTGAGCCATTGCATTTATTTTCTTATACTACAGTTTTAGTCCTGTCATATAACCTTTAAATTTTTTCACTATGGCTCTAAAGCCGCTGTATAAAGGAATTCGTTGTTGATTTTTGGTTATTTTTTTTTTCATTTAGCAATTCATTTTAAGAAATTTTTTTTTTAAGTAGTTGTTTAAATTTACTGGGTTATGGATTCAATTGCTATATTTAAATCTTCTCCAAATTTTACCAAATAATAATTGATAAATTTGCACATTTCGTAGTACCATATGAACTATCCTCTAAGGACTTAAAATTCCATTTACAAATTTAACAAAATAAGAGAGAAATCCTACCATAGTGTATGTACAATCAAAAAAGTGTCTAACCTGCACTAAGGGTTGTATTCTAAAACTCTAACCAAAACACAAACTTCTAACGTTCCAGCAACCCTGTAAAATAACACGAAGGCAAGATGATGTGATTTCTTAGAATTCAAGTTTTTAGATTCAAACTCATCAAAAACACACCAAGGAAGAAGAACGACTGATCATAAGACTCAAAGTTAATTAAGAAGACCTATGTTGTCAAACGATATCAACCATCCTCTTGATTTGGTAGATTCCTCAATACTTTAACCCAAAGTGATTGAATGCTCCTTGAGTAGTTGCTTAAGAACCCTAAGAAGAGTCTTTGAGAACAATAAAAAAAGATCAAGTTTGATCTTTGAAATTCTTTCACTCAAATGAGAAAGTTATTTGCCATAGTTGTCTTTCAAGATACAAATTGAGAAGTATTTATACTCCGAAGACCTAAACGAACCTTAGGAATTTGTGCCTTAGGTCAGTAGACACATATACGGTTAATCCAAAGTCTAAATAAGAACTAAACACCTAGAAAAATGCCAAAAACCAAGTAGGGTTCAGCTATTTGGGAGGTGGTTCAGTGCCAAACAGTGCATCAGGTGTGGTGTTGGACACCTTCCGGACTTGGTATCTATTTATGACAATTTGAAGCTGTGTAGGGCAGCCTTGTTCCTCAAACTGTTTGCTTGTTCTTCCAACCTTTGTTTCATGCCTTTCAATAGAAGGACTGATCATAAGATTCAAAGTTAATTAGGAAGACCTATGTTGTTAAACAACATCAACCATCCTCTTGAGTTGGTAGGCTCTTCAATACTTTAACCCAAAGTGATTGAATCTCCTTGCGTAGTGTCTTAAGAACCTTAAGAAGAGTCTTTGAGAACCCTAGAAAAAGATCAACTTTGATCCTTGAAATTCATTCAGAAAGTTGTTTGCTATAGTTGTGTTCAAGATACAAAATGAGATGCATTTATTCTCCAAAGACTTACACTAACCCGAGGAATTTTTGCCTTAGGTCAATAGACACATATACCCTTGATACAAATTGTAAATAAGAACTAAACACCAAGCAAAGTTCCAATAACCAAGCAGGGTTCGACTATCTGGGATTTTGTCTGGTGCCAAACATTGCACTAGGTGTTTTGTCGGACACCTTCTGCTATTGGTGTCTATCCTTGCCAATTTGAAGCCAATGTCGGGAGGCCTTGTTCCTCCAACTTTTAGTTTGTTCTTCCAACCTTTGTTTCATGCCTTTCGATTCCTTCACTTTGCACACTTCTTGGACATGAACTTAGCTCTCTTTTGAGACATTTCAAGCCTTCATGCCTCTTCAAATAAGTCTTCTATTTAGTGTACACTGAATAGCTTCTTTGTTGGTATATCTTCATTAGGATTGAACTTGAATTTCAAATCCTTGTACATGAAACCAAGTATTTTGGATTCCTCTTCACACGATAACTTCTAAGAATTCTTCAATGCCCAGGTTGCTCCTTGATATCCAACACAAGAGAGAGATTTCAATACAATTGTCATCAGGGAACCAGATACCAAACTACAACTAAAGTAATACCATCATTCTCCTCTTTCTCACAAAGTTTAATGCAACTTTGGCATAGAAACAGAAACCAAGTTTCTACTGCAATTTAAAACAAAAATATAGAAAGCCAAACTTTGGCATGAACTTAGGCATCAAGTCTAATAGATAACAAAAAACTTGGCATCAACTTTAGATTTATACCCTTTTTCAAAAAAGATAACAAAAATGTCCTTAAGCATAATGGATGATCAGAAGGGGAAAGAAGAAACAAAAAATACAAGAAAGGCACATTTTACATAAAATCCAAATCCAATCCACTTTCATTCACTTAATCCAAGAAAAAAGGGGGGGGGGGGGGGATTTAGAGAATTAAAATAAAATTTTTCAAACCAATAAAAGTACAAATAATTAAAAAAATAAAAGCCTTAGAGATAAATCTATCCATATATAACCAAAAAATTTTACAAAGAAAACACCCACATGATAAAATAGAAGGCCACCTCAATAGCTCCCAATCTTTCATTTTTTTCCAAACAACACAGAGAAAATTCTAAAAGAATAGACATGCCCTAAAAAAGTATAGAGTTCATTCCCACAAGTTCACTTCACAACAATGAAAGCTCCAAGTTCAATTTATCACCTCCATCATTCTTCACACTCCATTATACCATTTTCAAGCCATCATAGTATCCAAAAAAAAAAAAAGGACCAATGCTTAACAAAAACAACTAACACCAAACCTGTCACCAGTTTGCAACAAATGTAATCAATAGCATACCAAAATTGATAATGCATCAAGGTAGTGGGTTTGGCTCCAAATGGTCTAAGGCATCACCGTTAGGAGGTCTTCTAGCTGTTGATGCAACCCCAGGTAAAGTGTTAGAAGCACTTGATGGTGGAATTGGGGATGCACTTAGAAGGCCATTTACCTATTGACTTGATCTTTCATTTTTCTTTCAAAATTTGCTCTGTAGTTCCTCTTTAAAATGCTCTTTTTCACTCTCCAAATTCTATTCCCACCAAATTTGCAATTATTCTACTGCCACTACAAATGTTTTGGTAGAATATTCATTTAATCTAGACTTTTAAGGTCCCTTTCCAATGCACTGCACATGACTCCTTTTATCTTTATCTATTGGAAAGGAGAAAATCTCATCCTCAACAGCTTCTGTGCTCTCATCCTCTGATTGATACCAAGGATCAATCATAACATTAATGAAATCATCAAGGAAGACATTCATGGAGGAGTTCAATGAAGAGAAAATTCATGGAAGAAAACATGTTTGGAAGGGATGTTATTTCAAGTTATGGGGGCAAGATTCATGGAAGAAAACATACTTGGAAGGGATGTTATTTCAAGTTATGGGGGCTTCCTAGAGTTGATCTTTCAAATGTGGGCTTGTTGGAGGACAAGTATTATGCATTGATGCCCAAGTTCAAGGACTTGTATTTCAAATATAAGATTGACATTCCAAGGATGAACAATGACATTTGAAAGATGAAAAAATTAGTAGGTTGAAATAGCTCAAAAAATGGACGAATTTCAAGTCTTCTTTTGATCTTTTGGAAGTCTGGAAGATTGTGTAAAAGGATTTGTACTTCAAGTTTAGAACTTAAAACATGAGTAAAGAAGGCTTGAAAACACTCCAAGATCCATCCATAATCAAGCCTTAACAAGCCAAGAAGAAAGCACCAAAGATGGCCCTTAGAAAGATAGAGAAAAGAGGGTAAAATGATGACAACCAAGATCACCGGTGCAGCTGCCTAGCATAGCTGGTCCAGGGCAATTTAATAGGTGCTACCACCGGTCAAAAGGAGCAGAACAAGTTGTTTTCTATTAGGCCAGAATTTGGCAGAAAATTGAAGTGCTTTCTTGACTTTTGTTTGTAGTTTTTGATAGTTTTTAGGGTAATTAATCCTTAAACCTTAGGAACGATTTCTTAAGTTTTGTTTATCGTTTTAGAACTATATGTTGTTCTTACCTTTGTAATTCATTTACCAAGTTTTATCATGACAAACAATTAATCTCTATTTGAGTGTTACTCTTCAAGATCAAACATGATCTTTATGAGTGTTGTAGGGTTTTTGATATCCTTTAAAAAGTTCTTTTCAATTACTCTGACTTAAGGTGTTGATTTGTCTTCCAAATCATAGATTTCTTAGTACAACAAAGGTCAATCTATCATTAAGCTTGAATCTCTTGTAGAGTCTACGGAGCTTCTCTTTAATTTGATGTGTTCGAGAGTTAGGCCTATAGATTTAGACACTTCAACTCAAGATCACATCATCCTTAGGCAATGCCATGAAATTTTTCTCCAACTGAGTCAGCAAAACAATGAAAAGAAAGTTAACACAGATTTAGTTTTGTTTGAAAATATAAAATAATGACACCCTTGATTGAAATCAAAACAATCGTGCTCTAAGTCGCAATCATATCCTTAGAACACTCATCCATGGCAGAATCCTTCCTTTTTTGAAGTGATCACAAGTTGAAGTTTCTTATTATCTTGGGCCAACTTTTGATCCATAAAAAATTGACTCAAATTCCCAAGACTCATCATGTAGTTCAAACTTAGAAATTAGATTGACCTTTTGTTAATGCTTACAATCAACCAACCTAATTGATCTGGTAGACAATTTCAATCCCTAAGCCAAGCAATTGAAAAGCCCTTTTGAAGTCTCTCAAGAACCTTAGAAGAGTTCTTGAAGAAACCCACCCAAAGATCAAGTTTGATCTAAGAAAGAAAAGTCATTCATTGTAAATTGTGTTTGTAGAATATATGGTTCTTGCAATTACAAATTGGAGACTATTTATAGTGCCAAAAGAAGGACCCCTTTAACCCTTTAAAATAACTTAAAAGATCAAGAAAAGTCAAAAGAAATAAGTCAAATCGTCCAAAATGGGTCAAGAATGCATTAGGGACCAAAACAAAAAAAATGAAACATAAGGGACTAAACTGGCCAACTGGCTCCGGTTGGGAGGGCTGGTTGTGATGGAGATCAAGGATCATGCATGGCATGGGATAATTCATGGAAGATCTCATATGAAGATGCTTATGGAATAAAGGAGTTTATGTACAAGAGC
>JAOXNR010052789.1:0-15639 GCA_028571225.1 Parsonsia alboflavescens | reverse complement strand
TTTCTGTAATAAAGCTTTCGAGTGAAGTTAATTACAGTTGAGGTTCTATCTTTCCCCCATTGTTTCCGTTTGCGTCAAAAGCATAGCCACTGGTATCTGGCCGTTGAGTCTACCATTTGATCTATGCTCGGAACGGGGTAAAAGTCTTCCTAGCAGTACCTGTTGAGTATGGTGAAGTCCACGCACATTCTCCATGTCCCTTCCTTCTTCGGGACCACAACCGGAAGTGATTGTCCTCCTTTGGTAGGTCAATGTGTTCTTCTTGCATGACCTCTGGCGAGCCTTCTTCGTTACCCTCAACTAGGTAACACTCGGTAGAAGACCCAGGTGTCTCCAACCTGGATTTTCATATTGTAATTGAGCAAGGAGATTTTTGCCCTCAGGTCCATGACCCCCCTTCGACCAAGGATGGCGTTGTAAGTTCCGGGGGCGTCCACAACCGTCTAGTCCATCATCTCAATGATTTCTCAAATTTCCACTCGGATTGTGTTTGGGACCCGTAGGACTCCATCGGCATAAGTTGTGTTGCCATTGAAGCTGGTCCAAGCCTTGTCTGACTTCAGTAGTGAGCTTCGGTCAATTCCCATCTGGTCGAATGCTTTGCGGTACAGGACATTGATAGCATTGCCAATGTCCACCAGAATTTTTCTCATTAGGAAGTCGACGATATGGAGTGACACTATCAGGGGTTCTAAATTTTCCCATCGAGCTTGCTTGGACCTCCTTTCAATGGAATTTATCTCGCCAACTGGAAGTCTCAGATTGTGTTGTATTACTAGTGGCAGATTTGTAGGGTTCTTGGCCAAGAACTCTTGCAGGTGGCCTTCCTTTATCAGCCTTTCAATCTCACGTTTGAGGTCAAAACAATCCTCCATGAGATGGTCATGATCCTTATGGTAGTGGTAAAATTTTGTGTGATATATTTTGGCCACAAGACTCTTGAGAGGCCTGGGTGGCTTCAAGAGGCCTCTTTTCTCCATAACCACCATGATTTCTGCTTGTGACATCTTGAGTGGAGTGCTCATGAGGTCATAAATGATTTTTCTCCTCTTTTTTTAGGTCCCTCATTTGGGGTGAGGGTCTTTCCTATCCCACTTTGATTTTTGAGGACTCTTCGGATGTCCTCTGTTGTCTTTTTCAGTGGCTGAGATGAAGTCAAGGCTCGAGCGTTTGCGAAAGGGGTTGGTCCTTGCCTTGGAAATCTGAAGCCAACTTGGTTGGGGGCATCTAGCTAGGCCTCCGGGTGGCTGTGAATCCCTTTGAGCTGGCTCTAGAGTGCACCGGGTGGATACATAATCTGGCCCCCCGGAAACTCTTTCTAGAGGCACCACTATTCGTTCCAAGTGAGATTTCGAAACTGAGATCCATGTTCTCCAGGGTCTCTGCAGTCTAGAATTGTTGTCGTTGACAGCAGGGCTGGCCTTTCTTGCACAGGTAAAGAGTTGATCAGGATCCTCTGGGACGGACCAGACGGTGTCGGTTCCTGGTGATCCTACTGTGCGCTAGGCAGTGGATTATTATGGATAGCAGCCTTCGTCGGAGGTGGCATTTTGGGCACTGTTTCTCCAGTGCGCAATTACTTTCTGGCAAGCGGCCTGCCACAGCGTGGAGGTTGAACATGTGAGGGTTGAGATTGAGGTCATCATGATTGTTTTGATTTGTTTAGGGGGAAAAAGGCTAGGCTTTTTGTTTCAATCTTTCCACAAACGGCACCAGAAGTGATAGGGTTGAAAATGGACTCCGGGTCACCACATAGATCTTGATGGAACTCCGCGATCAACGGCCTGAGAAAATGAGAAAAACTGTCACCAGAGGGGCTGTCTCCCGGGGAATAGCTCCGATGTCTAAGTTAGTGTTTTGAAAGAGATAGTTGAAGGTAAAGACGGATCTCTGAAAGTTGTTCAGAGCTCCTTAGTCTTCTATCATTAGATTGATTGTGTGTTTTGATTAAGTAGTAAAAGGAGAAAGTCTGTTACCTCCTGAATTGCAGCACATATTACGTAACTGTAGGCAATTCAGATAACTGTGGGATTTTGTGGGATCCCACCCATTGCTCCTAGAATCATGGAGATTCCCTGTGACGAGAGATCTTGCCATTCACATCTCTACTTGAGAGCTACGAGCTCACTAGCAGACTTTCAGACCAAATTCGTGACCTCCCCGTGAATGTTGAGTGTCTCGAACATTTCTTCTGGTGAGGTTACTCCGAGTAGTCCTTGACTCGCGGGAGTGATTAGGAATCGTGCATCTTTAATCCTGGCATGGAAGATTTATAAGACAAGTTGGGAGTTACTAGGTCGTGGGTCGAGCTCCGGCTACCCCTCTCTCGAGCTCATTCAGGAAGTCGATGACCCGAAAAGTCGGTGGTAGCAAGTCGCTGCCCACCTTTTCTCGTTGACTCAGTGAGTCTGGCTTTCTATTATTGAAGGTATGAGACCTTTGACCCATTTGGGAGTGACTTTCGTTCGGGTCCTGCCCCTCTATATAGATTTATCTAGATTGTACCCGTTTCACCCATAAAACCCTAAAATTATATAATAAATTTTAGTGTAATTAAGCTCGTTAGAGACACTTATATTATTTTAATTGGAAATGTAAAAGATGATACAAAAGTCTGAATGGCAATCTCTTTAATTTAAGAAGGACCGACATTCTGTTAATTCAGGTGGGTATTGGTAGAAATTTAATTCAAGGCATATGGTCTGCACACTCATCATTTCACCTATCAGATATCCCCAGAGGGTTATAGATATATACTTTATTTATAAATTAAATTTGAAAGGATAAAATAAATATTAGCATAATTGAACTTGTCAGAGACACTTATATTATTTTAATAGGAAATGTAAATGATGATATAAAATTCTAAGTAGAAGTTCGTGCTCATCAATAGACTAAGTTTCTAATACTCCAATAATAGTTTACACATGGAATGATACCAACATTAACTAAAATATGTTTAAAAGAAATATTTGAAGGGAAACTAAAAAAAAAGGGAAAAGAAAAGCAATCCTTTACAAATAACAAAATTTCTCCAAAGATAAATTGACACGATAGCCTCTTTAAACAATGCGCCAGTCCTGTCTTATCTTGATGTCAAACGCAAAAAGGTCATGCATGATGGATCAGAGAAATTTAATCTGATTTTGCCAATATTCAATGCTAAATTAAATCGACCGAGAAATTGAAATATATGAATGAGAATGAGATAATTTTGAAGAGTGCAATGTGATAGTTGATGAGTGCCCACTCCACGCGTGCAATTATTAATTGCTCATCTTTATTACTAAATCTTTAAATTTAAATCATTATTATAGCTTATGTGATCTTAATTTCAATTGAGAAAAGTAAAAATTACTCCCTCGTTTGAAATAGAATATGTCAATTTGACTTACATAAATTTTAAGAAAATTAGTTGACTTAGTTTATTTTAAACTTATTAATATCAATCTCTTAACAAATTTTAACTAATTTAGAAAATGTGACGTTCATTTTCAAACAATTCAAAATAATAATAGGAATATTAATCAATTTCAAATGAAAGGAATATTATTTAAAGAAATATTTAATCCTTTTAAGGACTAATAAATGGTAAAAGTAAAAGGTTACTTTCTCTGCACAAAACTGAATACTACAAAGTTAATTTTTTTATATTCTCTTTATCACTATTTATAAGTTATTTTAATCATTTTCCTTATCGATAATTATAAATTATCGTTATTGGTTAATTAGGTATTTTATTAATTTTTTTTACTATATTACCCATGTCACTATACCTTTTTCCTCATCACTATTGTTAGATCGATTATAATTATAAATAAGAGCATTTTTACAAAAAAAAAAAAAATGTTTACCTTTAATTTTGATAAAATGACGATTAATGATTTATAAATAGTGATGAAGACGTTCCATTTCAAACAACTCAAAATAAAAATGGATAAGAGACATTAAATTAGAATTATCATTCCTGCCCCTTGCGTCTCTGGTAGTTGTAGTGACTCCTAAACTAGCTGTCAATTGCCAGCCCCCAAAGCAGTACCATATTTTTTCCTGTTCTGTCATTTTATTTATTGCCGTATCGATCTCTCAAATGAATACACCGATTTTTCTGTTTGATCGAGATTTGCTTCTGAACTGGAAAAACACATGAGAAATTAATATATAGGTTAGTTTTCTGGATTCAGTTGAAGCTTTAATGAAACTCATCTCCTCTAACTCCTTGACACGAGTTAGGAAGCCTACTGATATTTCATTCTTAAGATCATGTGTTTCCTACCAATATGAAAGAACTTCCTTTTATTCATTCCAAATGCTCCACCTAACAAGCCAACTAAATATGTAAGAATAGTCCCCAAGCCAATTATATATTTATCCCCTTATACAAGTTTTCATATCTTGCATCATAAATATAGTCGTATTTGGGTTTTTTTTCTCCCCCCATGTATTAAGGAAATTATTAGATTGATATAATTATTAATATTTCCCCTGTCCCTATTTATAAATTGTTTATAGTCATTTTGGCAATATTCACTATTAGAAACTAGGTCATATGCGATGAGAGGTTTTACGGCGACCATGGAGCCATTGCGAATGAATCCTTTATTTCAGAGACCTTCATGTATGCAGTTTTATATGGCAACTCCTGGACCCTCTTATATATGTATAGTTTTATACAACAGACTGTCATATATTATTATGTATAAACGATAGGTTGTAATAAAAAGTATATCTTCAATGGCAACCAAGGAATTGCCCTATATAATTTTACTATATACAACGGCTTGTAACAAATAATGACATATGTATCACAGTTTGAACCATTGGTACATCATATACCATCGATTGCCATAAAAAAATAGATATATATTTTTATAAGATTCTAAAATGAAGTTATATCCCACTATATTTTTGTTTACCTCTAGATATTTGAATTGATATGATCTATTTTATAAATTTATATTCTTAAAAATGTTTAGGAATTAATATCATTACCTCAAATTAACAAATATATAGATGTCTATACAAATATTTATTTATAATATTAAATAAAGTCTAATTTATATCTAAATAAATCTAGCAAATAAATATCCATTCATTATATTGATGTAACATTTTAAATTGAGCATAATAATATGCTTATTTCATTACAAAATTCTTTTTTGAATAACATTTAGATCTACATTATCAACCTACAGTTAATATCTTTGATTTTTGTAAGTTAAAGAGAAAATTTAATTTAATACTCGTTAAAATTTATATATATAGTTTAAGTCAAAAAGAAAAGCAGTCCCTCAAGCTCTAATGAGCCATTACCTAAGTCCATTTGCATTCAAAAATATACATTGTTATTGTTATTATTGCATTTATAACAAAGAGTTGAAGCCAACTTACTCATGAAAAATATAGAACAAATGAATATGTTATTGTCAAAAGGAAATTCCTAAGGGAAATGCTATTAGAAGTAGCAACATTTTGCTCTTCAAAACATATTCATTTGAGCACTTGCAGGCTTCAATTCTTTTGAGTTTCAGTGCCTTTTGATTTATCTCATTTACAAAAATCTGTGCCACTTCATTCTTTTGCTTCAACTACACTTCACATTTTTTTAGAATAATTTTGATAGAGTTTCCCTAGAAAATAGAACATTTTCTAGACTCCTTGACCACATCCAATAACATTTGCAAAGACAGAAAATCATTTCAAATTTTGAAGAGAACTAATAATATAGTATACCTCTACTTCATATCTTCATCTCAAAGGCATATTGCTACTTCAAAACATAGATAGCTAAGTTATATACAACTCTTTCGAAATATAACAAGAAAGAGGTTAAGCATTAGTTTTACAATAGAACAAGGTTAGAGAAGAACACAAGGGGATATTGACCCTCATCATTGTTCTCATTGTCCAGTTCATCTGCATCCTCAAATCATTGATCATTTCTGTGAAGTTGCAAAGGAAAAAAAGGAGGAAAAAGGGAAGACCAAGAGAAAATTAGTTCTAATGGGTTAAAAATAGAAAGTTGCACATATTACATATGTAAAGGGATAAAATTCATATATAACTTATTAAAATACACAATTTTCTTGAAGTGTGTGGCTTTGTCGCTTTACCAGCAATTTTTACTTTCTTTGCACAAATAAGAGGGTTGAGGAAAAACTTAAGACAACCATCTTCATAAAGTAAAACATTTTTAAAATTCAAGAGAAAACACTAAATAAAAACCAATTACCAAACAAACGAACACAACCATAGAATAGAAAAAGAATTCCTGGTACAAACATGACCAAAAAAGAAGTGAAATTTTAGTAGTTTATATTAATCAACAACATACTCCCAAATCATGAAAACTTAATCAAAGAAGAACAAGAGAGCAAAATTTGCATTGTAAAAACAGAGGACATAATAATATCACAACTTAACACCGAACATAAGGTAAAATCAGGAGTATAATAACCAAAAGTTGAGTGACATCACAAGCTAATCCCAGAAAAGAAGAGAAAATAGAGTGCACCAAATTGCATTAACAAGAAATTTAGAGAGGAAAAGAAAAAAAAAGAATGAAAATCAAGGAACAAATTAACTCACTTAATCACTGAATAATACTCACAGAATCAGAATTTTAAGCTCCAAGATCAATCTGAAATCAAGATAAATCGAACACATAGGAAAAACAGATCATCTCAATTTTACAAAAAGGAAATTTTTAGAAAAAAGAAAAAAAGAAACTGAATTAAATCCTATTCATGGCACAAACATATTCAAATTTTCCCACAAGCAGAATAAACCTGAAAAAAGAAGAGAATCAAGGTGGGGTTTGAGTGAAACGATCTGAAGCATCAGTGTTTGGGAGGTTTCCTACTAGTCGATGCAACTCTAGGTGAAGTGTTGCAACCACCCGAGGGAGGAAATAGGGTTGTAATTTGAAGGCCCACAACACTAGTACCCATTCATGAATAAAATGTCTTCGTCTCCTCCACCACCTGACAACGGACCTCTGCTCTCGTCTTTGTTTCCAAATCTACTCTAATTCTCTCCTTTTTCAATTTTGAACTCTTTGTTCAATTGAGTTGGATCTTCTTTAGCTCCGTTTTCATTACAGCATTGGTATCCTTCCTTTTTTGTGGGAAAACAAATTCAATGAGTTCTGAGCAGACTCCACCTATAATTTGTGTGATAATTGAATTAGAGAGGTGGTAGTTTTCAAACAATTGAGGTTGAAAACAAAATAAGTAGTTGGAGATCAAAGAAGAAAAACAACCTTCGTTTCATCCTTCTTCCAGTACTTGCATATTTCTTCCCATTGACTTGGATCAAAACTCGTGTAATCGCAAGGAGGTATTTCATCTCATTCTAGGTAGGGCTCAAAGAATTCCTTTTTGGGCCTGCATTTGTTTTCCCTCCAAGTTGCATTAATCATTTTAAATACCACCTTTTGAGCATCGTCATTGTTAGGCAATGAACTGTTTTCCTGAAAAGAAAAAGAACGCACAATTAGTCAACATTCATCTCAAATTACTGCTCAATGAATAGTAACATTTTGTAGTCAATAAAATCCATATATTGCCAAATAAAAGAAGAAAAAATTGCCCTTGGACCATTTCATATCACAATAACCTCTACACATAGGTAGAGAGGATTAACATTACGATCAATAATACTTCTACCTAGTTATTTATTCTATGACTTTGAATAAATTTAATTTCTATACATTTATCTCATGCCACATGATCCTTAATCTCCTTTGGCACATCACTGAATGAATGGTAAGTGATTTGAAACTTGTTTGTTTTCTTGGCTAGGGCACCATAAGTTGTAGCAAAAGTGAGTGTAATCATAACCAATGATGCCACCTATAGCTGACAAAGCAACACATAGGCAATTCTTGGCACCCCATTTGCTGGGTAGCCTACCAGATCCACGACCTTTCTTGTTTGATGAAGCAGCAGTCGCTCCTGCTTAGTTAAAAAAAGCTTTACAATTGTAAAGATCACTGAATTTTCAGAGAATAATGTGCATGTAATTAAAAAAAGTACTAATTTTAACAGCTCATATTAGCTGCAAGAATATAATAATGTACTCACTTGAGTTCGTGCGAATAGAAGATGTCTTGACACTTGACGGATTGTTATGTTTCTTCGACAATTTCTTCCGAACATTAGAGTTGACCATGCTGCGTGTCTGCATTCTAGAAACTTGTTGGATGGGTATAAGTGACTTGGGGAGTTCGGGTTGACTTGCTTCCTGAAACAATGCGGCTCTAGATTTGGTGAATGGTCTCGACTCACGTTGCGATTGGGATTTTGACTCCACTATTTCTACAAAATGAGGAAAGGTAGATGAAGATAATCTTTAGGGCCCCACTTCTTGATTGTTTTTCTTTTCATTTCCAATGCAAGCCTCTTGTAAAAACACTGATCTATTTTAGGCATGACAAGAAAATTAGGACACTTATGCCATCAACAATATTAGCCCATAATGAAACTCACAATTCTTTTATTTCTTCCAGCCTTAGAGCTTTTGTTTTTCTCCCTTAAAACTCCCTTCTCACGACTTAGTTTGAAGACATCTGTTATATAGCAATGAAGTTCTGCAATATCCTCACTATTCCCTCTGAGTGTATCATTGCCCGCCTCTTTTAGATTATTAAGATCTATCCGTAATGTGTTTAGTTCCTCAATGGAGAACCAATCACGTGTGATTTGTAAATAATCCAATATGAACTTCTCGGGAACATTTGAGGCAAATGGGTGGGCAAACATGATGACATGATAACAGCATTCCACACCCCTAGATTGACGAAGAACCTAGGAGTACATAGGAAAGGTGTTACTATACCCCAAAAAAAAAAAAAACCAGATTGTTCATGGAAAGATTTTGGGCCACTTACATTTGGTATAAGAAAAAGGTAAACTGTCAAGCTCAGCTTTGTTAAAGTTGCCCTTCTTCTCGCATATGTCATATAGGAACCTGATGACATGAAAAAACCACAATCAAGATCAAAGCAATCATTCCATAAATGATTTGAAAATTCGGGTTCATAGTTTGAAATATAGACATACCAGTTTGCTAGCATAAGGCACTCTAGTTCACTAATGGCAATGAGTCTAGAAGGATAATGCATCTGCTTGATGATCTATCATTTAATCCACACTAGATCAAGAGAGGCAAGTGGTTCCTACATGTTTAAGTTACAAAATTGTGTTGCCAAAATTAATGATACCAAAATGTAATTTGTAATAAATTTTCAATAGGCAAAGTCAAATAATTTCCACACGACAACCGGGACCAAAATGTAATTGATGGGATTGTATGTCCAGCTTTCTCATCCATTGAATGACATACTTTGTTTCCTTGTTGCAACAGATGCGAAACCAATGAGAGTTTATAGGTAGCAACTTCTATTGTTGTTCTTTCAACACTGTTTTCCAAAGGTTCCTATATGAAATATTGGTTTTCTTTATCAACACAAACTTTTAGAAACTTGAATCAAAGTAGATGAGTCCGTTGCACAAAATTAAATAGCATATAGTTCACATTGTAATTCTTTGAAAAACTTACTTAAGGTGAGTGTCAAGCATTAAGGAGCTTAACATACCACTTGCTTTCTCCAAAGAAGCAAAATGGTCATTGGACAGGCTGTTCAATCCACTTAAGCCCCTGGGACTTGATACCGAATTAGGTCGGAAAATAGCTCTTGTGATCCTCCCACTTCTCGTTACCTACATCTTTCTTGTAAAAGTTCATCAAGTATCTTAGCAGTTCTGCAGAATGTAATATGATCAATTTTACAAATTTAGATCAAGACTAGAGCAATCATTTTTGTAAGATTTCAAAATGAAGTTACATATCAATATATTTTTGTTTACCTCTTACTATTTGAATTAATATGATCTATTTTATAAATTTAAATTCTTAAAAATGTGTAGGACTTAATATCTTTACCTCAAATAAACTAATATATAGATCACTATAAGAATATTTATTTATAATATTAAATATAGTCTAATTTATATCTAAATAAATTTAGCAAATAAATATCCATTCTCTATATTGATGTAACATTTTTAAATTGAGCATAATAATATGCCTTTTTCATTACAATTCATTTTTGAATAATGTTATTACATTTATAAGCTCTAATTACCCATTACCTATGCCAAGTTGCATTCAAAATTATACATTAATGCTATCCTCTTCAAAATTTATTCATTTGACGACTTGCAAGTTTCAATTCTTTTGAGTTCCGGTGCCTTCTGATTTATCTCATTTACAAAATGCTTTCCACTTCATTCTTTTTCCTTCGACTACACTTCACATTTTTTTGAATAATTTTGATAGAGTTCCCCTAGAAAATAGAGCATTTTCCAGGCTCCATGGCCATATCCAACAGCATTTACGAGGACAAAAAAGCTTTTCAAATTTTGAAGAGAACCAATCACACAGTATATCTCTACTTCATATCTTCATCTCAAAGGCATATTGCCACTTCAAAACATAGATAGCAAAGTTCTATACAACTCTTCCAAAATATAACAAATCCTCAACATTTATATACATATATATATATATATATATATATATATATATATATATACAGAAATGCTGCTGTGTGTTACGTAGCACACAGAATTTGTGTGCTACTAGTCAAAACGACGTCAGTTTGGCATGAACAGTGTTGAAAACCTAACCAAAACGACGTCGTTTTGACCCGTAGCACACAACTTCTGTGTGCTATGTAGCACACATATATATATATATATATATCTAAACAAACCTTAATTTTTACTGATCTAAATATTTTTAAAGAAAAATTTTAATTCCTCATGCTCTAGATCGAAAAGGGCCAAGGCATTCTTTGCATTGTTCAATGAAAAACATACTAATTGGAAATTTTCTCTGTCAACAATGAAGAGTTTCGAAACAATCAACTTTAACAATTCAATGGGAAGATAGCCCAATTTCTTTCATCTCCATTCTCGGCCATATTTCTTCTTTTGCAATCATGAAATTATTATATACAGAGAGACTATGGTCAAAGGATTTCCTAATTCTAAAAGAATAAGGATTAACATTGCTTGATATCTGAATAAGCAAAAGTCTTTTCCTTTAAACCTGTTTAACAGTTCTTTTTTTTCCTCTTTACTAAGTCACCACTTCCAATACATAAATTTCCAAGAACCCAATCCATAGGTGGGGAAAAAAAAAATTAGAACAAACACAATTAACTCATGGAAAGGATGAACATGAGATCTTGAGGATTACAGAAACAAATTTACACACAAATTGAGGATTTAACCTCAAAAATACCAAAATCAATCCAGATAAGGATCATCGACCCGTTTTTTTCAATTCCATAACCCATCAAAATGTAAAAGCAGGAAGGTTTTTTTTTTAGCTTAGACTCACCTCACAATCAGTCTCTGGAAGTCCAATTTCTTCGACTTCCACTTTAAGTATTGTGACAATTGATATTTATTCCTCTATTCTCTACAAAATCACTCTCGTTTTTAAGTCCCTTCTTAACCCCTGACAAGCTTTGCCTTGAGATCCTTCCCTGGGAGTTGAAATTTTTAACAGTTAGGGGTCTTTGGGAGTGGGTTCTAGAGCCGATGGGTTGGGAGTTATGAATTTTCACTCGAGGTTAGAGAGATTTCAACTCTCTTGAAGTCAATGATGACAATGTCAGTGTTAGAGCTAACACATCGTGAAAATATATCCCTGTCCCCCTTTATCCGCAATGAAATCTAATCTCTCTTCTAAGTTGACTTTAAGGAAAAAGTAAACTTAATTTCCACTATATTAATAAATATAAAATATAAATATAAATATATATTTCCTTGTTTCTTATTAAAATGAATCTAATACAAATATGTCAAAAAATTATGCAATTGGTCTATTTGTGTAGAGTATACTCTCAAATTCGATAAAAATAAGTAATAAATAGATCATGATGACGGTCTTAAGAATATAACATGATTTTGAAGTGTAGCAAATTAAAATTAATATAATTTATTCATATTTAATACTAGGCTTATATTGATAAACTCCTCTAATTAATGATTCAAATCCATGCATATTTTTATATAAATTCTATAATTAACATTGTTTAATTATTCACCAATTACCGTGATTAAAGTTGTCTTCTTCATACCGTTTGCTGAACCTCTAAACTTATTTAATGTTTCCCAAAAGGTCCTTTAATGGATAATTAACATATCCCATGTCGAATCTCGTATATATCTAATGAGAGTACTGGTTTTAACAACATATTAGAATCATCTACCACCTTTAATAAACTAAAGAAGTTGGATTTCGTAGTGTGTAAACATGTACATTCTTAACATCAGAATGTTCACTCAATTTGACTCCATAATTAAGGGTAGTAGTACATACAAGGGTATGTTTTCCCTAATCTCTATCCTAAAACCATTACATTTGGGTTCAACCCCTACAATAGTCTACAATGATTGTGGGGGGTTATAATTAAGAATGTTAAACTTGCAAGGGTTGTAATTGAGAAGGATATTTTTAATATGCACAAAAAATCCACTTTTCCTCCTATGCTTTTATTTTCCTTCCCCCAATTTCAAACTCCCTCTCAAACCAAGACTTCCTAAGTTGTCTTTTTTCAAATACAAACAAAAACCAACTCAAACTCTCAAACTTTCCCTTTTCTCCTTATAGCTTCTTTCGAATTCAGTACTTTCCCTACTCTCACACACTCACACACAGAAGCTCAAAAGTTCCATTCCCATCTGGTTGTCTCTCCCAAAACCCTAGAACTACACCATGTTTCATAGCACCACCATAGCAGCAGAAGCCAAAGTCACCATCGCCGTAGAATCAAGTGAGTGGTTTAATGGTTGCTAAGTTTTCAATTTCGGATTTCTTTATTCTAGAATAACTGTTGATGACAACTCTGTTCTTGGCTTCTTCGAATTCCTATCTTACCTTTACTAGGTTTAACTTGTTAATTTAATTCCTGTTGGTTAATTGAATGGATTGCTGGATGTGAATTGAGGATGTTAGGTTGATTTGCATTGGGTGAATCGGGTTATTATTTGTCCATGAATGGTTCTAGGCCTTTGGAAAGTATGAAATAATTTACTTAAAATATGATGTGGTGTTTCTGATAAGGGCATAAATTGCTTAAATTTGTTTTCTACTTCCTTACAAAATTTGTCTCTCCCACAATTCAGCAACTTAAGAGTTTTCTCTTTTTGATTTATTCTTTAATGTTTGTCCTAACAAGACCTTGAATGAGTGAAACAATAGTTATTTATTTTTCCATTTTTTTTCCCAGATGGATCCCGAGTTGACATTTTCTAATTCTACTAGTTCTGGGATTCAGCAAGTCTCCCGTGAAGTTCCTCTTGCATTCTACTCTACATATCATATTCTATTGGTCACCCAATTGGAGACCGATTGTTATCCAGAGGTGATAAGAATCTTCATATAGAAAAGTGTTGGTATTCTAGCAGAAGCAGTGGTATTACTAACCCATCCATAAAATGCATTTGCAAGTGGAGCTTGATAACTCATTCAATTTTTTCAGTAACAATTTTGTCGTTGTACCTGCAAGGGGGAGGTACTTACATTTTTTGAAAAAAATTTTTTCTTTCAATAATTTGTTCGATAATTATTGATTAGGGACTACTCTTCTTCTATTTCAGTAATTATTGATTATAATTATTTCCACATCATGTATTCCATTGATTGCTGAGAAGATATCGCAAATTGGTGTTGGAAGCTTTGCAACAATTGGACTAGCCTCATGACTCTTTTCTCTTATGAATTCATTTCTATTTACTCGGTAGCCAATAGTATGTTTCTTTTTTTAAAAAAATCTTCTCTATTAGTTCCATTCCTTGACCTCAGTCTTGTCTGTCTGCATAACTATTATTTCACCTTGTAGGATGAGTATCGAAGTGTCTATATGAGTGACATTTTATTTTTGGTTGATAGAATGAAAGTCTATTATATTTTTCTATACTTTGGGAGATTTGTAATAACTTAATTGACATTTTTTTTCCTTTGTGTTCTCATCTACAAGGGTTAGGAGTCTGGGCTACATGCACAAGATAGTTCATTACATGTTTATAGATATTTTGAATAGTTTCTTTGGAGGATATTTTAGATAGTAATTGAACAGATATTTTTTCTTTTCTTTTTTTGGATAGTTTCTAGATATTTGTCACTTTTTTTGTCCTTTTTGTTAAACTTACTATGAATCTTATATTAATATTGTAGTTGCAATTTTTAACTTTATTAATGGATCAACTACTTTTGGATTTGTTTGGACCATTAACATAATCTAGAATTATCCAAAAATCTAAAAAAACTAAAAATGTCATTTTCTTTTATGATGGCTTTAGACCATCTTAATTAATCATAATAATCTAGCAAGAAAAATTTTATACAACGATGAGAGAATCGTAGCAAAAGATTTGCTAAATTGCCCCATAAATTGCAACGTTTATGCTGTAGCCTATAGCTTGTCGTATTTTTACATCACAATTGCGGCTTTTAAATCGTCGTATATTTCATTTATATTTTAGGGATAAAGAACATATCGAAGAAAAGGTCATTTATATACAGCAGATAATAAGCCCTCGTATATATGACAATTTATATACTACGGCTTTTTATGAGACAGTAATCCTTTCATAAATATTTTTTATGCACTACGGCCGTATATAGTATTTTAGACTATGCCATAATAGGATTGTAGATTATATCATCGTTAAAAGTATATATGACGGCTTTTCTATTGTCAGACCTTTTTTGCCATGGTTGTATTTGCAACGATCTAAAAATTGTCTCATGGTCGTCGTATATGATATAAGCGACAGCCTCCTTATTATATACGAGGGTTGTAGTATATATCCTAGTTTTTGGTAGTAATCAAGGTAAAGCACTCCCCCTCCCTCCTCCCACCCAAAAAAAAAAAGGATCCCTATAGAGAAGAACATTATTAATGAAAGAGAAAAAAATGTTTTATGGTGTGAGAGAGAGCACGCGGGTAATATTGAAAAAAAAAAAAGAGTAAAATATAAATAAAAGTACCAACAATAACTTATATAAGAGACAAAAACTAAAAAGGCAGGTCGAATGACTTATAATTAAAAATAGAAGGAATATAGTTTAGTGTTAAACTAATGATTTCGATCAATATTGACAATGTGCGTGTTTGGATAAGCTTTAAAAGGTACCTTTTTAAAGTGCTTTTGTATAAGTATTTTTTTAAAAAAATTAAACAGTTTTATGTTTAGATTTTTTTTTTAAAAGTGCTTTTAAAAAAAGTCGTTTGGATAAAAAAACACTTATGAAATTTTTTTTATAAAATCTTTTTTATATGATTTTTTTACAACTTTATAATAACTTTTAAGTTATAAAATCTATAATATATTTAATGTAAATATTTAATATATTTAATTTAAAATAAAAAAATAGCTCGAAAAATAATAAATAATTTAATCTCAAAATATCGAAAAAAAATTAATTATTTTTCTTTCTATTTTTGACATATTTTTATTCTGTATAAGTTACAATGATAATGCACGAATTAAAAAAAAAAAAGAGTTTTTAAAATATCGTAATAGAAAAAAAACTCAAAAAAAAAGAAGAAGGAGGAAA
>JAOXNR010052788.1:0-15642 GCA_028571225.1 Parsonsia alboflavescens | reverse complement strand
TAAAACCCATCTTCTTTGGCTACCCACCAACAAACATAAGGCTGTGAGAATGGATTCTTGCATTTGGGAGAAAGAGCAGTATCAAAAACTGCAAAACCTCTTTCCTTGTCGTTTCCCCACCAGAAATGCCCATAAAATTCAGTTCTGGGTCCCGCTTTAAAATGGAAATTGTACTTCTCCCCTACTTTGAGATTGTGATATCCCAAATCATCGTCCCCGGAAAATAAATGAACCCGGAAAACTTTTTGGTTGTCCGGAAGGCCATTTACGATGAACACGGTAAATTCTGAAGAAAGAGAAGCCGGATCCTGTGCTGGAGAGCTGGCTAAAACGAAAATTTGTTGAGCAAAACAGGAAAAAACAAGAACTGCAAGGAGGTTTCGGATCAAAATCGTACCCATCACCATTGTTCTTATGCTCAACTTGTAAAGAGAATGGCTGTATATGTAGCAGTGAAGGAGGAGGATGACCACATGCATATATGGGATGTGTTCACAGGTCCACTCTATAAATTTTTCTTGTCTTAATTTTTTTTATATGGTATATAATTCCGTTAAAAGAAATTAAACATTTACTAATTAAGGTTGACTCATACGTAACTCAGCTTCTTTTCCTTTTCCTTTTTTTTGTTTATTTATTTTTTCTTTAACCAGTTTTACTCATTTGGTAGTAAATAGCAATATTTGAAATAAAAAAAAAGTCTTGAATTCAAAACATAACCAGGGTGAATAGAATCGTTGATCGATGGATAACAGTAAAATAATATATAAAAATATATATATTTATATATTTATGGAAAAAAAAGGGACGTAACAAGTGTAAAATGAATTAAGTCAATGAATTTTTTTAAAATATGTACAAGTTAAAATGAAATATTCAATTCCCGACAAAGGGAGTACAATTTATTATGTTTAATGAATATGTAGCAGTTGTTTGTTTTATATTATTAGCCAACGAATACCTTAGATGAGAACAAAAATTAGTATTACAGCTCTTAATCCCAACTCAGGTAGTTTTGGAACTAGCATAAATTAGAAGAGACCAATTTTGAATTTTCTAACAAAAAATTTATTATAACATTAATTGAAAATTTTTCCAATGTAACAAGATTTGACCTTCTTTAATGTCAATATAGTCAACCATATAAAAGCAGCTTGCTTGACCAACTTTAGAAAAAAAAAAAAAAAATCTTTTTCTAATACCACTTTAATCCTTTTCATTTTAAAACTCATTAATCTTTATTGAAAGGAGATGAGAGAAAGAGAAAAGAAAGTTCTATAAATCAGTACCAATAAGGGGTAAAATTATCTAAAAAATATAATGTTGTTATTATCTTAATTTAAGTAAAATTAGCTTAAGTGAAAAATGTTGTGAAACAGAAAGAGTACTGAACATTTTGTTTAATTTAAAAAATTTATACCACTATACAAAGTACAGAACAATCTTTGGTAATCTCTTAATTGCATCTGTTGTATAAAAGTTAAATTCAATATATTTAAGCATTTTTGGACTAATTAATTTAAACGAAATTCTTAAAGGCATATGATGCTTAGATGTCTATTCATCTCCAATAATAAATTAAAGAGCATCCCTTTGAGTTAATGTTTTATTCAGCTCCTTAACAATTTTGTTGAGAATCTCATATCGGATATTTGCAAGGGTAAATTGAAATATATATAGATTTGGGGCAATCATCCTCCCTTTTGCTAGCTTTTATGGTTGAATGAGGCTCAAACCCATTTTTAACATGATACCAGAGCGAGAGGTCCTGAGTGTAAGTGTAAGGGCCTTGAAATAGCTTTTAGGTTGAGTTAGGCCCAAATCCATTTTTGACAAATTTCAATTAGGAAAAATAAAAAAGATTTGTAGTTTAGAAATTTCATTATTTACTCATTACTTAATTACAAAAGAAAAGATATAATTGTATCCATACTTTTTGTTTTAATACGATATTGATCTTTTTTTTTTTTTGAAAAAATAAAAACCCATTAACAATTGATGATCACACATTTAACAGAAATATTATTAATTCAAAAGAAGTTGTGACCAACTTGGATCAGTACATAATAAATATTAATTATGCAAAGGGGATTCTATTTAACCACCAATTCATTTTTGTGAGTTCTGGAGGAGAAGGATTCTCATGATCTGCTATGTAAAATCCGTCTTCCTTCACTAACCACCAACAGACAAAAGGTTTCTCTCTACCATTTCTGCAATTGCCGGAAATATTGTTATCAAAAACAGCAAACCCTCTTTCCTTGTCGTCGCCCCACCAGAAATGGCCGTAAAATTTAGTATTGGTTCCCGTTTGAAATTTGAAATGGCACGTCTCCCCTACTTTGAGATTGTGATATCCCAAATCATCATCTCCAGAAAATATGTGTGCCCAGAAAACCTTTTGGTTGTCAGGAAGGCCATTGACTATGAATACTCTGAACTCCGGAAAAAATGATCAGCTGGAAGAAGATCAGCAAGAACCAGAATTCGTTGGGCAAAACAGGAAAAAATTATAAGCACTGCAGGAAGGAGGTAATTTCGTCTCAGAATGGAACCCATAATTCATTACGTTATGCTCCCTCTACTTGTTAAGCGAAGATCACTGCTAGCCATGCTATAAATATACACATGCAGCAGTGCTGCCCCTATCATTTTTTTTTTTGTATATTTCTCTAATTATAAGTCGAACTTTCTGTCAATATTTTAGTAATTTTTTTTTCCTTTTAAAATGACCCTGTAAAGAAGAATATTGATATTGAAAATAATGAGTCAAATATTCATTAAACTACTAATTACAATTTATAATAATATGAAATAAAATAAAAAAAAGAGTTCAAATGACTTATAATTAGAGATGGAAACATGAAACTATTTTTTAGCCTTGGTATGGAAGTAATATATAACACTACTCTAGGATGCTACCAATTAAAGGACTGAAGAACAAGTTGCAAGTCCATCCTTATATCAAGCAAACTGTCATTAAAAATTTGTTGGAGCTCTTAATTTTTTGTATTAATGATAAAATAAATTACAAAAAGTCCACCTTTTGGATTAATCCTGAATTATCTACATTAATTAATTAACATTTGCTCAATACTACAAAATGTCAAGACGAACCGTTTGCCTTTTAAAACCTTCTCATGATGGGTAACTTGTAATTTTATTTGTTAAAAATAAAACCTAAATAAATTTTTGAAAAAGTTTAAACTAAATGTAAAACAAGCTTGAGTGATTATATAATACGAGGACAATTTTCATGAAAAATTATGTTAATACCAAAAATGTTTGTTGAATTTGAGTGAAGATATTTTTTCATTAATTTCAATTTTTCTTTTAAGAGAGACTATTTTTCATCAGTAGATTTTTTAAATTTTTGATAATTTATGAAGATTAATAAAAAATAATTATTTTAGCAATTTAAAAGATTATATTCATTAAATATAAATTGTTTTCTTCTGGTTTAATTTTAATAGTTATAAAGATTATGTTTATTAGATATAAAAGATCACTTTCATTAAACATAAGTTAAATAATTTTTTCAGTAATATCAAAAGTTTTTTATAAAATTAATGAAATTATGTGGCAGCATAGAATCACGATTCAAAATTCTCTAGCCCTAATTGATTTTAGGGAATCTACTTTAAATAAATATAATAAAATATATCTAACATGGAAAATATTTTCTTCAAAATTCTAAGCCTAAGAGTATTATACGCCATTGAATGAATACTTTGAATAAATTCCACAATTTCCCAAATATTTATGTAGAAATTCCATTGTTTTTTAAGTTCATACGAACCCTAGTTAATTAAGATTTTAAAACAAATTAATACAATAGAAATTTATTTTTTCTACAAAATATATAACCTTATATATATAATTACTATTCTCCAACAACAATTCAAATATATATATATATATTTATATATTTATATATACACGAAAATGTCATAATGGGCATCGGAGCTCAAATTATATTGTATTTCTGTTAAGTTTCTAACAGTCAACTATTTTTGAAAAAATTAAAATAAATTTGATTAAGTATCCCTAGGGCTTAGGGTTTAGTTTATTTTTTTAGGGTGTAGTTTATAAAATATATTTTAAAAAATAATTTTTTTAAAAATAATTTATTTTTTCTTAGAAAAAAATAGATAGTTGTAATTTGAACTCTGATGCCCATAATAATAATAATAATATATTTATTTATTTATTTATTTACATGTAATTGAAATAATATTATTCAAATTAAGAACTTGTGGCTACCAGAAGAATTTAACAAGAGTACATATTATGCAATGGAGGTTTTATTTAACCACCCATTCATTCTTTCGAGAGCTGAAGCGGGAGGATTCTCTCTGGCGGCTAAGTAAAAACCATCTTCTTTCACTAACCACCAGCAAACATAAGGTTTAAGCCCTAATTTTCTGCATTTTGGAGAAAGAAGTCTATCAAAAACAGCAAACCCTCTTTCCTTGTTGCCCCACCAGAAGTGGCCATAAAATTTAGTCTTGAGTCCCATTTGAAAATCAAAAGAATACTTCTCCCCTACTCTGAGATTGTGATATCCCAACTCATCATCTACGGAAAATACGTGAGCCCTTAAAATCTTCTGGTTGTTCGGAAGGCCATTAACGATGAATACTCTGTAATCTGGAAAAAAAAGAGCATCTGTCCGAGAACCATCGGCAACGAGAAGGGGAATTTGTTGAGCAAAACATGAAAAAACAAGATTTGCGAGGAGGCTTGTCTAACAATGTTGCCGGCCATGATCATCTGATTCTTATGCTTCGATTGTGGAGACAACCATGACATTCACAGGCTATATATATAGGTAGCATTAACCGGCTAAATCTATACATAAATTGTTACGAGCCAAGAAATTCGACAAATCAGGTCAGCTAAAGGAATTGGTTAATTAGGCCGTTGGAAGCAAGTTGTTTAGATTAGTTAGACATTGCAGCTGTAAATTTGTGTATATGAACATATTAAATCTCTAGTTTTTCAATGAGAAGTTTATTTTCTTGAAGATTGGTATTTTTATCCCCCATTTTTTTTTTTTAGTTTTATTGATCCTCTACCTTTTTTTTTTATGACTTTTATCCATATCGATTTATTTTACTTTTTTTTTTATGCTTAACCTTTTTTTACAAAAAAATATCTTACCACTGAAATGTTGTCAATAATAAATTATAGATACATAAGTAAATAAATTTATTTGGTGACAAATTATTAACTGACAAGGTAAATCCCTCAAATTATTCTTAAATAATTGACAAAATTTCCCATCCCAAAATTATTAAACAATGCAAATTAGCTAAACCTATCTGTAATTATTTACAATTTTTTATTTTAATTAATATTTCCATGATCCTTTTGGGGAGTGCGTATACATAAAGAATTCTACTGAGGTCAAATCTCAACCATACTTTTTCACCTAAATTAAAACAAATTAATAACTAATAAAATAATTTAATAAATAGGAACAATTGATAACACTAGACAAGCAACCTAAATTAAACTAAAAATTGAAATTAGAAAAGTAATTAATAAATAAGAACCATTGATACCAGGATTTTGGAACCATATATGAAATTAACGGGATCCTGTTTGAACCTGCACCAATAGAAATTTATTTTTTCCGAAAAATATAATAACCCTATGTATGTATATAATTAATATTCTCCAACAACAGTTCATATATAAATTTAACTGAAATAATATATTCGAATTAAGAAGTTGTGGCTACATGGAGAGTTTAAGTACAAAATAATCATGCGTGGGAAGTTTTATTTAACCACCAATTCATTTTTTTGAGATCACCAGGGACAGGATTCTCTCTATTGGCTAAGTAAAAACCATCTTCTTTAACCAACCACCAGCAAATATAGGGTTTAAGCCCAGACTTTCTGCAATTTGGAGAAAGAAGCCTATCAAAAACAGCAAACCCTCTTTCCTTGTCGCCCCACCAGAAATGGCCATAAAATTTAGTGTGGAGATTCATTTGAAAATCAAAAGAATACTTCTCCCCTACTTTGAGATTGTGAAATCCCAAATCATCGTCTCCAGAAAATAAGTGAGCCCAGAAAGTCTTCTGGTTGTTAGGAAGGCCATTAACGATGAATACTCTGTAATCTGGAAAGAAAACAGCATCCGGTTGAGAAGAACGATCGGCAAAGACGAATATTTGTTGGGCAAAACATGAAAAGACAAGTATTGCAAGGAGGTTTTGTCTAACAATATTGTTACCCGCCATGACCATCTTATTCTTATGCTTCTCTTGTGCAAAGAACTGTCACATTCACCGGCCTCTAGATATACATGCATGGGATGCGCGAGCAAGCAAAGGCCGGTAGTAAAATTAGACATTTCCTAATATTAAAATGTCAAATTCTTATATAAATATTGCTAAGAATCAAGGCGATTTTAAACAAAGAAGATCCCAAGAATCAAGGAATTCTCTTTTATCAATCTTTGTTTTCCTTAGACGACGATGTTATTAGTGATTTTGATTTTTAGTATTCTTAGATTAAAATAATTTCTTTTTTATATTTATTTGTCATTTATAAAATAATATTTTTATTTGTATTTATAAATATTTGACTTTTGTTGACCTTAAAATACATATAATGCAATAATACATTCTAGCTCTCTTAGCCTATTTGATCACACATGTTTGGCCCAAACTATAACATGATCCTACAAGTCTTTTTTTTCGGTCATTATGGTCTCTCAACATTTTAAGAACAGTCGTTATTGTCCTAACTACTATTTTACAACAAAACACTAGTTGTAACTAGTCATTTATCGACATGGGATAGCATTTCAGATTAAAAATGGTCAATATCATCCTTATTGCTCAAAATCTAACTAATCCTTTAAAAAAAAAAAATAGAAAAAAAAATCAGATGCATTTAGATTTACAAATCCAAATAAATTAACTAGACATCCAAAATTCATTTACAACCCTTGGCTTGGTTGGATTTTGAGTAGTAAGGATGAGATGAATAATTTTGCCCTCAAAAAGTTATCCCGTACCCATAAAATAACCTATTGTAAAGTGTGTTTTGCTAGAAAAAATAGACCAAAATGACTGTCCATAATATGTTGAGGGATCATAATAACTGCCCATAATATGTTAAGGGATCACAATGACCGAAAAAAAAAAACTTATGGAATCATACTATAGTTTGGTCCAAACATGTGGGACCAAAGGGGCCAAATGCCGTACATTCTATATATAGCATTATTCTATTAATATATAATTAATTAATTTCAATTACTTATTTTATATTGTTAGCCATGTTATTATTATTATTATTATTCACAATAGGATACTGAGGAACAGCAAAAGTTACAAAACCACGAGTTCATCATAGGAATCTGACATAAAATTTTTGTTGGATATTACTCTATTTTTGTAATAATGGTGAAGTAAAATAGTAAACAAAACTCCACCTTTTGAATATTTATCCCAAGTTTAATCCTAAATTATTTAAAATTAATTAACTTTTGCTCAAAACTGTAAAAAGTTAAGAAGAACCGTTTAAACCTTTCACACATGATGGATAACTCATAATTATATTTTTTAAAAAAAAAATACAGACAAATAAATTTTCAAAAAGTTTAAATTTAGTTTAAAAATATAACACTCCCTCCTTCATGAATTGGATGTCCCATTTTGACTTGCATAAATTTTAATAAAATTAGTTGACTTTATTCATTTTACACCTAACAATACCAATTACTTAAGAAAATCTTAACTAATTTAAGAAATAAAACATTGATTTTCAAACAACTCAAAATGGAAATGTGGACATTCAATTCCGAATAGAAGGAATATCTAATATAGAAAATCTTCTCCAAAAAGCCAAAAGTTAACTAAAAGTGTGTTTGATTTTTATAAAATTATCATTTATTTTTCTCATTATTATAATACTCTCTCTCTCTCTCAAATTGAATGTCCTAGTTTGACTTACAAGTATTTTAATAAAAAAAGTTTGACTTTGTTCATTAAGACATTACATTATTAATTTTCTTAACAAATTTTTTACTAGTTTAATAAATGAGACATTTAATTCCGGATATCCCAAAATGAAAAATGAGACATTCATTTTCGTACGGAAGAAATAGCATGTAGTATAACTTTTATGTCAATATATATAAATTTTTAAATTAAAAAAGTGATTAATTGAACTTTATATCAAAAATCTATTTATTTTAATACACAATACATTCCATTTGAAATAATTCAAAATAAAAATTAGAAAGACATAAGAATTAGTGGTCCAAATTTATTCAAGGTAGACCATTGCCAACGTCATTACACTATTTCCACCAATAAGATGGGTGCGGGGGTGCATCTTAGTTCTTAACACCATATATAGACAGACGCCAACACCTGAGTTCTGCTGCATTGTTCTTTCCAAGGTGAAATGAAGAGAAATCTTTTTCCAATAGTTATTTTATTATTTTATTTAACTCAAAATATATTTGTATTCGCCGGCTTGGAACATATCGATGCTTATGTATTTAATGGTCTTCCCGATCCCCTCACCATCCACATCTATTCTGGAGATGATGATTTAAAATATCATATTCTTACTCAGAACGAAATCTTTCATTGGAGTTTCAGAATAAGTGCGTTTGATAACACCAAATTTTATGGTCATTTTTGGTGGCCTAACAACGGCAAGGATAGATCGTTTGCAGTTTTCGACATGAAGATATTTGTAAGGCGATGTGGATATACTAGTGAGAGCAGGAAGCCTTACTTTTGTTGGTGGCATGTAAATGCTACAGGTTTTTTTATTGCCAGTAGGACTAATCCTACCCCAGAACAACTATTTTACATGAATTGGTGGATGCCAAAATAAGGATGATATGTTCTTGTTTTGATGTGGTTAATACATGAAAAAGTTTTTTATTTATTTTTTATTTTTTATATCCATCTCTCCCTTAACCCTTCTTATATCCTTCCTCACGAGGATAGGAGTAACATCCCACCTACTCTTGTCCTGTAAAAAGTTATTTCTTTAATTGCCTATTAAGTTTTAAAAAAAAAAACTTAATTAGTTAAAAATTCAAAAATATGTATTAGAGTTGACTTTGAATCTTCTACATCATCATCTAGAATTTAGACATATCTTTTGACAATATATTTTATTATAATATATTATTTACAAGTATACATTTCCATTTAGATTTTTTAAAGAATATTCATAAAAGAGAACACATATCTCTGAAATTAAACAATAAAAATTTTTAGGTCATGCTTAAGATATAGTTCAACCATGTTTAATAAGATCAGTACAAATTAAATGATTAAGCTATGGCGGTTCTATTCAACCACCAGTTCACTTTCTGGAGATCAGAAGGGGTAGGATTCTCATAGTTGGCTATATAAAAACCATCATCTTTCGCTACCCACCAACAAACAGAAGGCTTAACCCCAGATTTCTTGCATAGTGGAGAAACTTGATCAGTATCAAAAACAGCAAAGCTTCTTTCCTTGTCGTTTCCCCACCAGAAATGCCCATAAAATGCAGTTCTGAGTCCCACTCTAAAATGGAAAGCGAACTTCTCCCCTACTTTGAGATTGTGAAATCCCATATCATCGTCCCCAGAAAATAAGTGAGCCCGGAAAAGTTTTCGATCGTCTGGAAGCCCATTTACGATGAACACTTTAAATGGTTTGAAAAGATCTGATTCTGGAAAACTGGCTAAAACCAGAAATTGGTGAGCAAAGCATGAGGAAAAAACAAGAACTGCAAGGAGGTTTTGGCACAAAATCTTGCCCATTAGTATCGTTAATCTTATGCTCTGCTTTGTAAAGAGACGGTCACGGTCACGATCAAGGCTGTATTTGTAGCATTGCCACAGAAGGATCGCCACATACATACATGGAATGTGGGCCTAAGTCCACTGTATTTTTACTTTCTTTAATTTTTATATAGTACAGTTTGATTAAAAAATTAACCATCTATTAATTAAGGTCCACACTTCAAATATTCCTCCTGAATGTCTCAATTTTTTTACTTCAAAAATTTTTTATTGAAGTAGTTTGACTTTGATTCATTTTGAATATATATTATTTCTTTCATCTAAAATTGAATTTCTTGTATGTTATTTCGAACTGTCTGAAAATAAATGTTCTATTTCCTTAATTAGATAAAATTTTAAAATGAATTTGAACAAACTTTTTTTTTAAAATGAGTATAAGTCAAAATAAAATATTCAATTATGAGTGGAATTAGTATAATAATATAAAATTTTTAATGCTTAAGACCTTAATATGTAAAATTTGCGAGCCATGGTACTGGAAGTAATATGTAACAGTACGATACTGCTAAAGTACAAAAGCCCAAGTTCCTCCTAGTAAATTGTCATAAATATTTAGTTCGATTATGGTACTTTATTTTTGTATTAATGTTGAAATAAATTACATATTAAAGTCCACCTTTTGAATAATCTCGAATTATTTAAAATTAATTAGCTTTTGCTTTCAACTATAAAATGTTAAAATAGAGCGTTTGACTTTTGAAAGAATCTTTTCTAACAATTCTATGTAATATACTAAATATGTAAATATTTGGAGAAAGTAAATTAACATCAATTAGGCTACGTTATCAAGGTTAAATCCACATGAAAAATCCACTAAGCTAAAAACATAACGATAGGTATAGTATAGAACAATAGAATCCCTCTAATCTATTATTATCTCATACAAAGTTTTACCTTATAAACTCACAACAAAAATCCCTCTTACATATATCGCAACATCTTCTAGAATCCCTCTAAAAATGACAAAACTTCTCCCGAAGCCGAACTCCCCCTGAGTTCTGAAACTGTTCTACAAAAACCGCTTCCCGAGTTCTAAACTACCGTAAATATTCGAAATATTCTCCCGAATATTTATAAAGATTTTCAGCACGTGATTCAATCATCATCAATCTTTATCACTTAAAGATAACAACATAGAAAGATATATGAAATATAACAATTGCTAAAAGATAATCACAATATATTCTTAGATATGGGAATAGATAATTATGAAGATACTAATTTAGAATAGGCAACCACGAAATATTTATCTTCATAAATCTTAATCCAACTTAACCACTGATTTGATCATCCTGTCAATGCATAGCCGTGATAAAAAAAAAATACAAGAGATACTCCTTTCTAAAAGATAATTACAATATATTAATAAATAAGGAAACATCCAATTTAGATAAATATGGAATTATCAATTTAGAATAATCAAACAAGGAATATCTAACTTAGGAAATACATATCAAACAAATTAGCTCTCAATCTTAAGGATAACTTTGGATCTTAATGATCTCCTAATTCAACTCAACCATTGATTTGAACAATCTATAAAGATCATAACCAATTCATCAATATCCTAATGGATCTTCAAAAATCGATTAGCTTAAAGTTTCAAAAATAAATGCCAACACAAATATCTAACAAAATAATAACCAACATAAATATTTTACAGACTTTTAAAACCGTGCAAATGATAGGGGTCACTGATAATTAAATAGTTTTTTTTTAATTAATTGTAAATGTTGTATACATTTGCAGGATCAATAAATGATAATATGATTATAGTATGCGAAGAGCCCAATATAACATTTCTAATACTTTCTCTGTCCAGAATTGAATATTCTATTTTGATTTACACGTATTTTAAGAAGAAAAGTTTGACTTAATTAATTCTAACGTTGTAATGTCACTTTTCTTAATAAAAGTTTAACTAATTAAGAAATGAGACATTCAATTCCGGACAATTCAAAATAAAAAATTAGACATTGAATTCCAAACGGAGGAAAGATTTTATATATGTATGTGGTACAAATTTATTCAAGGCGGACCTGTGGCTACGCCAACACATGAATTGAATCCAGAGACTGGGTGCAGGATACCACTATAAGTAGTGTCCAACACCTTAGTTCTCCTACACCATAGTGTTCTAGCAACAGTAAAAATGGAGAGAAATTTCTTTGCAATAGTTTTTTTATCATTTTATTTTACTCAAAACATACTTGTATTTGCTACCAATGAACATGTTGATGCTTATGTAGTTAGTGGCCTTCCTGATCCTCTGACCTTTCATATCTATTCTGGAAATAATGATTTCAAAACTCATACTCTTACTACAAACCAATCATTCCATTGGAGTTTCGACATAAATATTTTTGATAATACTAAATTCTACGGTCATTTTTGGTGGCCTAACAAGAACAAAGACAGATCATTTGCAGTTTTCGACATCAATATATTTGTAAACCATTGCGGGTATGTCAGCGGGAGTTGGAAGTCCTACGTTTGTTGGTGGTTTGTAACTGATAATGGTTTTTATATTGGTGACAAGACGAATCCTCCAAAAGAACAACTGTACTATATGAATTGGTAGATGCCAAGATAAGCATGATATGTTCTTGATTTTGTTGAAATATTAACAGTATAATTATCCCATATTTTACTTGTTCTTATTTGATTTACCATTTAATATTTTGGTTTTGATTTATAGTTTGTATTTCATATAATGCTAATTTCAGGATATGTACTTAATATGATCACAGAAAAATTGCTTAAATTTCGATGACAATCACACACAATCATTATCTCTCGTAAAATTTAATATGGACCAAGTTTATGTAGATACAGGGACCTCTTGGTTGATTCATGATTGACTTAAAACGGACCAAGAGATCCATCTTCCAACCTATGAATGAGATGACTCATATTGAATTTTCTATATTTTAATTGGTACTCCACTAAAAATTTTCTTTAGTTAATATGAGGAATTAATATAATATTCATGTTCTTCAAAAAAAAGTTTTTTAAAAAAAAATCATTCGTTACACAATACAAAAAGATTTTAAATGTCATTCTTCTTAGAGCTTTCAGTCAAAGTACCCCTAATGTTTGAGCCGAAACATTATTGTGATTATTTTCAGTCCCCTTAACAATTTATGTATGGTCATAACAGTCCAAAGGGATGGCAATGATCATCTGTCAAACATGTAAGCAAGTTTTAGGGGTTAATTTGTCTTACCATTTAAAACATAAAAGTCTATCGGAACGACAATAGTACTTTTTATTACCCAAAATCAAAAAGTAGAATGTAGTGGTTCACACTGCCATGGCCGCACATATATTGTTAAGAGACCATAATGGTTAAATTTCTTAATATGATCACAGAAAAATTGCTTAAATTTCGATGACAATCACACACAATCATTATCTCTCGTAAAATTTAATATGGACCAAGTTTATGTAGATACAGGGACCTCTTGGTTGATTCATGATTGACTTAAAACGGACCAAGAGATCCATCTTCCAACCTATGAATGAGATGACTCATATTGAATTTTCTATATTTTAATTGGTACTCCACTAAAAATTTTCTTTAGTTAATATGAGGAATTAATATAATATTCATGTTCTTCAAAAAAAAGTTTTTTAAAAAAAAATCATTCGTTACACAATACAAAAAGATTTTAAATGTCATTCTTCTTAGAGCTTTCAGTCAAAGTACCCCTAATGTTTGAGCCGAAACATTATTGTGATTATTTTCAGTCCCCTTAACAATTTATGTATGGTCATAACAGTCCAAAGGGATGGCAATGATCATCTGTCAAACATGTAAGCAAGTTTTAGGGGTTAATTTGTCTTACCATTTAAAACATAAAAGTCTATCGGAACGACAATAGTACTTTTTATTACCCAAAATCAAAAAGTAGAATGTAGTGGTTCACACTGCCATGGCCGCACATATATTGTTAAGAGACCATAATGGTTGAAAATAAACATAGAAAACAAGGCAATGTTTTAATCCAAATATAAGGGGATCGCTTTAATCCTTTCTTATTATTAAATAGAATTATTGGTCCATCAAGGATTCAAATTATACCCTTTTGACCATTTTAGCCCCTAAAGTATTTTTTTGACCTATAAAGGTATCAAACTATTTACCAGTTGATCATTTTGATCCTTTTGATCGAAATATTAAAAAAGTCACGGGAATTTTAAAAAATTTCACTGTTTACTTTAAAAAAATTTCCGACTGACACTGTTCATCTTCTGGGGGGGAAGATCTGGTGAACCAAGCCAGAAAACTTGATCCCAGCAATCTCAGAATTTAAGGTTGAAAAGAACAGTAGTAACTAACTGTAGACCAACCAGATTTACCATATCATGGCGTCACAGGCGGGAGCCACCACTTTCGTCAGTTCACGTTGTTGCTTCTGATCAGTAAAATTTGAGCATTCAAGAATCTTTCGTGCAGTGTGAGTCATGAAGCAAAAATAATTGAGGATAAAATTTGGCATATTGCGGACTTTGACTCTAGCTTTTTTTCATAAATTCATCAGTTTTCAACTTTACAAGGTAGCAGAAATCAAGGAACTCGGAATTTCGAGATAAAATTTGAACCCAAACTGTGACTTGGGTTTCGAGTAGGGAAGAGTTTGAACTCTGTTCCGTTCAAATCACGTCATGAAAACCCCCATGAGAAAAATTATGAACAAATTAAAGAAAGAAGAAATTGTCACTGCAGGAGATGAGTTCATCGATTCCTGGTTGTTTCTGATGAATTTAATACCTCTTCGCAGGAGAAGATGAATATTATCAGCTGGATTTTTTTTTTGTTAACGAACAGTGAAATGATGGCAATGTCTTCCCTATTTTGGTCAACTCGTCATTAACTCAAAATTCCGGTGACTTTTTTGAATATTCCGATCAAAAGGATTAAAATGGTCAATCGATAAATAGTTTGAATCCTTGATAAGTTAAAAAAATATTTTAGGGATCAAAACGATAAAAAAGGTATAATTTAAATCCTTGATAGGCAAATAATTCTTATTAAATATTATATTAATAGAAAATTCTACCGTGGACCAACAAACTAGATTGGTCCACATAAAAGAGTCTTAATAAAAAGGGCTAAGAGACCCATAATTCCTTGAAGATGAATTTCATCATGTCTAAAATCGTCTTCATCATAGCCCTTGTTTTTTTATTTCATTTTCATGTTCAATATGTTCTCTCCAGTAAGCCAATTTCAAGTTATAATTGTTTTCTAGTCAATGGCCTTCCAGAGAACTCTCCTGTCTTGACTCATCACATATATTCTGGGGATACCGATTTCAAATTTCAAAATCTCACAGCAAATCATATGTTTCAATGGAAATTTGGTGCAGATTTCTTTGGTCGAACTAAATTCTATGGTCACTTTTGGTGGGAAAACAAAGAAAGAAGTTTTGCTGTGTTTGATAAAAAGATCGCACTTGAGCACTGCGGAGATGCCCCTGAAAACGTCTGCTGGTGGTTGGTAAAAGAAGATGGGTTCTATCTTGCTAATGAAATCAATCCTGGCCCTAAGGATCTTGTTTACATGAATTGGTGGGGAAACCGCACTTTGTCATTTTAATCCTACCAAATGTATTCTATTAGTTCATTTATATGTTCAACAAATTAATAGATACAATTAGAATCAATAATTCCTTGTTCTTCTAGTGTAAACTTAATTATAAGGGTGATTACTATTTAAAGACTATAGCCAAGATTGATTTGTAAGGATTAGCAATTTTCCAACAATTACAAAATAAGTTACGGTGGAAATTAACTTCA
>JAOXNR010052787.1:1295-15647 GCA_028571225.1 Parsonsia alboflavescens | reverse complement strand
TTGAAATCTTGGGAGGATTGTTTGTCATTCATCGAATTTGCTTATACTAGATGCATACATTCCTCTACTCATTAATCTCTTTTTGAATTGGTATATGGTTTTAATCCATTGACTCCTTTGGATTTGATGCCTTTGCCTTTAAATGAGATGCATAGTTTAGATGGAAAGATGAAGGCAGAATTGGTGAAAAGGATGCATGCTAAGGCAAGGGTTAACATCAATGCACAAAATCAAAAGTATTCTGAGCAAATGAAAAGGGAAGGAAGACCATGAACTTTGAAGTTGGTGATTGGGTTTGGGTGCATTTCTGGAAGGAGCGTTTTCCACATCTACAAAAATCCAAGCTTGATCCATGAGGAGATGGTCCCTTCCAGGTCCTAGCAAAGATCAATGACAATGCTTACAAGATCGATCTTACAAATAAGTGCCAGTTTTAATTTTAATGACTTGTCTCCTTTTGATGTGGATGATGGCACTTCGAGGACGAAGCCTTTCGAAGATAGGGGGAGTGATGGAGACCAAGCTCCATCAATGCCAACGAGACCAATCATGAGGATGAGGGCTTCAAGTACGAAGAAGGATTTGATGACATTTGTTCAAGATAAGGAAGAACAACTTGATTTTGAAGCCATCTTTAAGGAAACTAAACTTGATGATGATGAAGGCAAGAAGCCATGGAATATGGCTTTGATTGAAGACTTGGATGACTTGAAAATGTAGAAAGAATGTGTTGTAGGAAAGTTGGAAGGAGAACATCAAGTTGGCATCAAGCAAATCAAGAAAACTGGTGCCAAAATGGAGCTGAAATAGTGGCAGTCCTGTCTAGCATCTGGTGCCATGTTTGGCCCGAGACAAAAGTTAAGAACACTGGCTGATTTCCGATAACCATCCATCTCTCCATTTGAAGCTGGATGGCCCTCTGCCAGCCCAACCTGTTGACTCGTTTTTACGAATTTTTATACTTTCTTCTTGTCTTTTGGACTTCGTATCAATGATAGTTTAATATTTACACCCAGCACAAAATATTTAGGTTATTTTAAGTGTTTGGAGTATGAATACTGCTTGTCTTGTCTTTTCACATTTTAACCTTAAAACAACATTGATGGGGCTTAAAAGTGGACATCGGTTCACCCCACAAATCCTGATAAGCCTTTGCAGACAGCAACTTGAGAAATGAAGGGAATGGTCACCGAAGTGGGCTGTCGCCCGGGGAAGAGCTCCGATGCCTAAGTTAGTATTCTGAGGGATAATCAAAGGGTAAAAGACCGTTTCGAGTTCAATGTGTTTTTCTCCGCTTTTTCCTTCCCGGTCCCTAGACCGGTTGTTTGTTTTTTATTAAGTAGAATAGAAAGTCCATTACCTAATAGATTGGCACTCCCCCAGTACGTAACAATAGGCAATTTGGATAATTGTGGGATTCTACTGAATTCGACTAATTGCTCATAGAACCATGGAGTTTCCCTAGGACGAGAGATCATACCATTCACGTCTTTGTTGAGAGCTACGAGCTTGCAAACTGACCTTCAGACCAACTTTGAGACCTCCCCATGGATGCACAGAGTCTCAAACATCTCTTCTGGTGAGGTCTAGCTGAGTGATCCTTGGCTAGTGGGAGGCATTAGAAGTCGCACACCATTGGTCATGGCATGGAAGATTTATGAGTCGGAACGGAGCTTGCCAAGTCGAAGGCCGAGGTTTGGCAAGACCTTAGCTCGAGCTCATTCGAGAGGTATGTTACCTCTAGGTCGATGACCTGGGAATTCGGTGGTGGCTGGTTGTTGCCCACTCGTCCTCGATGACTCCGTGAGTCTGACTTTCAAGTATTAAATGTATGGGGCCTTTGGTCCAATTGGGTTGTCTGCTGTCCAGGTCCTGCCCGTTTATGTTGACTTATCCGCATTGTGCCCAGTTCACCCATCATTATCCCCTTTAGGTCAAGCGAGCTCAGAGGTCGTTGGTTCCTAATTACCATCTCCAAGTCATAGCCTCTAGCAGGTTCGCCGATTCCGTATAACGACGAACTTTGGGGGTACCTCTCCATTCCCATCTGTAGCTGAGAGCTGCCTCCTAGCTGATTGTTTGTCGGCCTCAAGCAGAGTTGTGCACACTTAGTCACGCACAAGGAAGGTGCATGAGTAGGAGTGGGACTCACCAGGTTGTAGGTCGTGGTCTAGTGAGGCCTTTGTTGTGCTCATTTGGAGGTCGGTGACTGCGGAGGTCAGTGGTAGGAGTTCCATGTCCACTCGTATCTCAGGACTTGCTAGTTTGACTTTCAGATATTAGAAGTTACCATCTCCAAGTTGCAAGTCTGACCATTAGGAGTTAGAAGTCACCATCTTTAGGTCTGGGGCTTGACTTTTATGTATTAAAAACTACCATCTTTAAGTCATGACCCTTGAAAGGTCTAGCGGTTTTCTTGCAACTGCTCATCAAGCTGACCTTCAGGTATTATGGGTTACAATCTAGAGGTCATAGCTCTTGAAAAGTTTCACCATTTTTTCGTAACAGGTGCTTCTAGAAGAAGATGCATCCTCTCAATTTTTGAATGACTAATCACCAGCCTTAGACCGGAAGGTTGCTTCGTTTAAACTTCAGTAGCATCTGACCCATTTCAGATCCAAGAAAAGCGCACCGTTTTTATTATTCTTGAGAGGAGACTGCAACGTTTTCTACTCTTGGGCAAGTGACCCGCTTCAGCTTCTTGGAGGGAAAACTGAAGAGTTCTCTGTTTTCTGGGAGGTTGTGCCACTCATTTTGGGTGAAAATGAACGGTTTCTGGCTAATCAGTTTCTACCCGGAATTTCAACAGGTCTTTGATGTTACCCATATGAAAAATCTTCTGGCGATGTTGAACTTCTTTATAGCCTCTCTACATTCTTGCATCAGTTTTTCTTTTTTTAGCTTCTCCTCTACTTCAGTTTACTCTAGTCTTCGTCCAAGTAATTTTTTCAAAAATTTTTGTTGTTTCTGAAGTTGAGTCTCCTTCCATTGACTCAATGGGAAATGGCATTTTTTATTCTCCCCACCCTAGGCCTTTCCTATGCCAAGTCTGGCCTATGACTTGTCTGAGGTTAGGGTTGGTTCACAGTCTTCTTCCTTGACTCCCACTGATATTATGGAGATTTGCAGGGAGATGGAACTAGAGATAAGTGATATTGCCTTTACCGTTAGGAACAAACATCCTTACAGCAAACCTGTGGGACGCAGAGTCCTTTACCACTCTAGCTTAATTTGGGGGGGGGGGGGATTCTTTTCCTTTTCCTCCATTCTTTACTTTTTCACATTGTCTTCTTTTGGGATGTGCTCTTAGGCTAGCTTGTCCAAAACTCTTTTCGAATGGTAGTTGCTTTGATAGCAACCTATCATTTTTATAGAGTTCTAGTTTCTCTAGAGCTCTTTAGATGCTTCTTCAAACTGAAGGCTCCATCAATCTTCAGCTCCTCCAGAGGGTACCTTAGGTTTGTCCCTTGGTATAGATTAGTAGGTCCTTTCCAGTCCCCAGTGGGGCAATGGAAGTCACGCTTCTTTTTCGCTCTTCTTTCAAACAATCTCTGGAATCTATACTGGTCCTTCTTCAATGAACTTCCCCATCTGACCCCTAATTTGAGGCAGTAGAGGGACTGCTTGATAGAACTGGTCTATTCTGGTAGGGCCAGGGTGGGATGCACTTCTGAGGTTTGGTGAAGGTCTTTCCTCATCGCTGTTGGTTTAAGAAGAGGAGTTCTACGCAATCTCACCTCGGTCAGGACAAGCTTGTGGATAACCAATTCTAGTAAGCAATAACCTTGGTCTTGATTGTTTCCTTTTGTAATTTTAATACTAACTGTTTCTTCCTCTTATCTCGATAGTGCTGAGGGATGCATGCTGGCTCTACTGATTTGGTTCTACCATAGTCCCCATTGGCAGTGGAGCCACAACAGGAGCCGAGGGTAGTGGTGAAGCTTCATCCTCTGTTGCATCTGTCCCAACCCTGGCCATTGAACTTTCTATCAAGGTTTCTGTTCCTCATGCTCCTTGGGGAATACAGGCTCTCGCCCATAGAGCTCGGGCTACTGCTGAACGGAAAGTGGAGAGGGATGCAATGCTTAGGGGTCTTTCACCAGGGCCAACAGTGGAGATTTCAGGCTCCTCTTCCTCCCCTCCCCGATAGAGAATCCATTTTGTAATAGACTAGGGCCTTGAAACATTTAGTTCTTTATGGTTTCTACATTTTATATTTTTTGCATACACACTGAATATATACAAAGGTTTGTACGTGGCCTCTTATCTTTTCTTTTATAACAGCTTCATCTCTTCTGTCTAGGCTATGCGTTTTACACTTGCAGTCTTTCAATAATTGCATAATGTACTTGACCCATTTTGGCACCAAGGCAATTAGCATAGGCATAATATCCACATAAGTCTTGTTTTTTAAAAATAACTTAGCTTTTACGCTTTGTTCAATTTGAGCTATTGATGTCACGATTGAGTTGTTGAGGTCGTCACGATGCTTGATGAGGTCTTTTTAACTGGCTTCACAAGGTCTACAATGTGGCAGTCAGCTTTAGGCATAGAACTTCTTTAAGTGGAAAATGTTCCATAGTCTCAGGAGTTTTCTTTGTATGTTATCAGCGCGCTTGTAGCTCCTTCATTTGTGGACTTCATGGACTACGTAAGATCCTTCCATTCCTTTGAGATTAGTGAAAGTACAGCTCCCTCCTTTGTGGACTTCTTGGGCTGTGTAAGGTCCTTCCCAGACTTCTTGCAACTTGGTTAGTTGACCTTGTTTGCCAACGTCTGAAATTTTAAGGACCATTTCTCCCACTATAAAATGTCTTGTTTTCACCCTTTTGTTGAAAAAATTTGTCACCTGCCTTTTGTTAGTTCTGTTTGGTTCCATTGCTTTGTTTCTAACCTCTTCGAGGATATCAAGTTTTGCCATTCTCTCCCCCTCATTTAAGACTGAATGATATTCAGTTAGTCTTGAAGACCTCATGCCAACCTCGATTGGCATCACTACCTCTGCACCAAAGCACAAGTTGAATGGTGCTTCTCCAGTTGCTTTTCTTGGCATTGTTCTGTATGCCCATAAGATGCTTGGGATCTCATCTGGCCAAGCAATTTTTGTGACCTTCTTTCTCAAGCTCGGTAAGTCTCTTCTTGTGTCCATCCATAATGGTTCTATTCCTGACCTCAGCGAGCCCATTGGCTTAAGGATGAGCTACAAAGGTCAATCTCTGTTCTATGTTTAAATTTTCTTAGAATGTATTGAATGGGTCACCAAGGAACTGCCTTCCATTGTCCAATATTATAGCTCAGAGAATCCCGATTCTGAATACAATGTTTCTCTAGACAAAAGACTGGACTTTTGGCGATGAGATGGTTGCCACTGGCTCTATTTCAACCTATCTGGTGAAGTACTCTATGGCAACAATAAGGAACTAGAGATCCCCCACTCCTTTCGGGAAAGGTTCAAGAATATCAATATCCCAGACGTCAAAAGGTACCGATGAGTCGATGGATTAGTACCTTGTTGGGGGCACCTGTGATTTGTTGCCGTGCAACTGGCAACTCATATATTTCTGTATGTTCTTCTCAATGTCTGAAACCATTGATGGCCAGTAATACCCTGTTCTTAGTATTTTCTTGGCTACAGTCTTTGCTCCTATATGTGATCCACATATTCTGTTGTGTACCTCTTCGATGACGTATTGTCCCTCTAATTGACTTAGACATTTGAGTAAAAGCCAGGTCCAGGACCTTTCGTATACCTCGTAATTCCCTATCAGGACATAGCGAGGGACCATCTCTGCACTTGGTGAATTTATTTTGGGTGCAGTGGAAGGTCACCATGCTTGATGAATCTATAGATTAGATATCTCCAGTCTACCTGATCCTCTATCGCCAAGCTCTCGACCAGGCTTATGCTCGGAGAGTGTAATTGTTCCACCAGTAGCTCTGCATTAGTCCTGACTATGTCTCGATAGACTTTGGACAGTGCATCTGCCTTTGCATTTTGGTCCCTGGGTATCTACTCAATAAGGAAATGCTCAAGCTTGGAGGTGATATCTCTTACTTGTTTGAGATATTTGACCATGTTGTCCTCTCTAGCTTCATATTCTCTAGCGACCTGGCCGGCTATGACCTGCGAGTCTGTTTTGACTTGCAATTACTGCACTTTGAGAGCTTTCATAAGAAATAGAAATGCTAAGAGAGCTTCGTATTCGGATTCATTATTCGAGGTTGGGAAGTTATACTTCACAAAGTATGGGTTTCTCACTCCCTCAGGGCTGATCATTACTATTCCCGCACCTAAACTTTCTTTCTCCGTTGAACCATCTATATACATTGTCCAGGTGTTATTTTCACAGGAACTTGCAAGTTCCAGCTAAACCCTTGTGCATTCCTCCACAAAGTCTGCAAGAGCTTATGCTTTTATTGCTTCCCTTGGCTCAAACTGGATTTAGTATTCCGAGAGCTCAAGAGACCATTTCATTGTCCTGCCTGATAGCTCGGGTTTGGCTAGAGCTTGTTTCAATGGCAAATTCGTTAACACTCTTATCGGGTAAGATTCAAAATATAGCTTCAATTTCCTCGAGGTAATAATAATGAGGTACAAGAACTTCTCTAGGTCCAAATATCTATTCTCTGGATCTCGAAGCGACCGACTAACTTAGTAAACAGGGATTTGCTGACCTGTCCTTTCTACTAACCGCACTGAGCTAACCCCCTTCTCGGTTGCAGTCAGATACATGCAGATTTCTTCTCCTAGCCTCGGAAACACTAGTTGAGGAGGCTTTCCTAAGAAGTCTTTTAGTTTGACGAACACTGCCTAACAGTCTTTGGTCCACTGAAATTCCTCCGGCTTCTTTATGGTGCCATAGAATTTTTCCCCTTTGTCCACCATTTTGCCGATGAAGCGCCCCAGTGCTGCCATCTTCCCCGCTAGACTCCGTACCTCCATGAGGTTTCTGTGAGGTTCCATATCCAGCAAGGCTTCAATCTTGTCTGGGTTGACATCTATGCCACTTTCTGAGATCATGAAGCCAAAGAATTTCCCTACTGAGACTTTGAAGGTGCACTTCTTCGGATTAAGCTTCCTGCATCCAACTTTTAGGGTCTGGAAAGTTTCCCTGATGTCCTTGATGAAGTTTTCAGAGGTCTTAGATTTGATAACTATGTCATCCATGTAGACCTCTTTGTTCCTTCCGAGATAGTTTTTGAAGGCTTTGTGCAAATCTCACTGGAACTCTGCCCCCTTGTTCTTCAATCCGAACGGCATGTTACTGTAGCTGTAAGTTCCGGCCTCTATGATGAACAATTTCTTTTCCATGTCTTTTGCTACCATTAGCATGTGGTGGTACCTCCTGTAAGCATCCAGAAAACACAGCCATTAGTACCCAGTTGTTGAGTCCACCATCTGGACTATGCTACGAAGAGGGTAGAAGTCCTTCTGGCAGCGCTTGATGAGTGTGGTGAAGTCCACACATATCCTCCATGTCCCTTTTCTTTGGGTCCACGACTGGGTTGGCCATCCATTCAGGGTATACCACCTTTTTTAGAATTTCCGCATCGAGAAGAGCTTGGACATCTCGAGCTATGACCTCATTACGCTCGAGAGCAAAGGTTCTTTTCTTTTGTTTCACTGGCTTAACCCCTGGCATGAGCCCGACCTTGTGTCAGGAAATATTTTGGTCGACTCCTTTGAGGTCACTGGGTTACCCGGCAAAGACCTTCATATACTCTTGAAGGGAATCTACAAGCTTCCCTTTGACCTTTGGTGGCAAAAACTCTCCAATTCTGATCCTTTTCTCAGGGAATTCTGGGTTGAGGAACACTCTCTCTCCTCTTTTGGTTGCTTGAATCCAGAGGTTGTCATCTTCTTTGGGTAGGTTAGTGCATTCCCCTGGCTTGAGCTCTACCGAGCTTTCCTAACTATCTTCTGCAAGGTAACATTCAACAGCCACCTATCTATCTCCTTCAAGAACAATCCAGGTGTCTCCAACCTAGATCTTCATGTTGCAGTTGAGCAGGGAGATTCTTGCTCTTAGGTCCATGACCCCACTTCCGCCCAGGATGGAGTTGTAAGTTACGGGCGCATCCACAACCATCTAGTCCATATCATCGGTGAACTCTCTATTGTTCAAGCGGAAAATGGTTGGGACACGTAGGACCCCATCGGTATAAGTTATGTTGTTCTTAAAGCTAGTCAGAGTAGTGTCTGATCTTAACAACGAGCTTATTTCAATTCGAGTCTGGTCAAATGCTTTGCAGTACAGGACATTGACAACATTCCCAATGTCCACCAGTATTTCTCTCACCAAGAAGTTGCCAATCTGGAGGGACACTGTTAGGGGTTATGAATCTGCCCCTCAAGCTCGCTTGGACCTCCTTTCGATGCCGTTTATCTCACCAACTGGGGGTCTCTGGTTGTGTGGACCTACCAGTGGTAGTTTTGCAAGACTTGCATTCTTGGCCAAAAATTCTTGCAAATGGTCCTCTTTTATCATCCTTTCAATCTCACGCTTGAGGTCAAAGAAATCCTCTGTGAGATGACCATGATCCTTGTGATAGTGGCAGAATTTGGCATGGTCCGTTTTAGCCACAAGACTCTTGAAAGGCTTGGGTGGCTTCAAGAGACCTCTCTTATCCATAACCACCATGATTTTAGTTTGTGACGCCTTGAGTGGAGTACTCATGAGGTGGGGGGTGGACTTCCTTCTCTTCTCTAAGGTCCCACCTTTTAAGTGAGGGTCTTTCCTATCCTGCTTTGATTTCTCAAGGCTCCTTAGATGGCCTTTGTTGTCTTTTTCAAGGGTTGAGGTGAAGCTAGGGATGTTCTTCTAGACCGCTGTTTCTTCAGCCTTGATCAACTTTTCTACGAGCTTCTACAGCTCCTTGATAGTTTTTATTCGCTCCTCAGCCAGTCTGAGGGCTACATATCCCCCTTGCAATCCTTGCTTGTAAGTAGTGATGTAGATGGCATCGTTTTTCTACTCAATCTCCACTGCTTTAATAGCTTCAGGTGCTTTTCCCGACATTCAGCTCAATAAGAAATAAGTCGTTAATATCCTTTTCAGTTGTATCCAACTTGGGATGCTTGTTTCTGGAATGCCCTTGAACCAGGACCAGGCCTTTTTGGTCAAAGTCGACCGGAAGGCTCTACAGTTGACATGGTCAGGGTACTTGAACATCTCCATATAGGAGACATGTTCGTTAATGTGTTGTTGAGGCTTCCCTATTCTGTCATATTTCACCTCCAAGTGTGGGGCTTTGAAACCTGGTTGCATCCTGGCAGTGCGGATGCTGTGGACAAATGGCAAAGGCTCGATAAGATCCACAATGTTCGGTTGCTCCTGAATGGTTGGGGAGTTGAATTCCTCAATGGATTGAGGGTTACCTCTCGAGCGTTTTCTCCTATCATTTCGATCAAGCTACGTCGAGGAGGCATCCTTTCTCTAAGAGGAGTTCTTAAAGAGCTCTCCTGCTCTTCATGATCTTGTCTCTAACTCTATGACATGGTTACTCTATTAAGCCTGTCTCTAAGGTCGTAACCTCTCATATTATTCAAGGTTTCTCTGAAGTTGGTCACAGGTGGGGTCCTCTTTAACCTTTCTTGCAATCGGCCCATTTCCCATCCAGCTTCTTGAGGTCGGAGGTCATTCATTGTTTTTAAGGGTGGAAACCGGCAAGGCTACGCCTGTTCTGCTTGACCTCAAGAAGGTTGCAAATTTCTCTGAAAAGGCTCCGGAGTGCGCCCAGTGGATATATAATCCGGTTTGTTGGATACCCTCTCTAGGGCTACCACCAATTGCTCTAGGAGATCTGTTAGAATGGACATTTGTGTTCTCCCAAATATTTGTGGCCTGGGATTATTGCTGACGGCCGTAGGATGCAGGTGGAGGGTTTGCCGGGGCCCTCTGAGATGGACCAGGTTGGGCCATCCGCTATTGATCCTGCTGAGCAACGGGGCCAAGATTATGATTATTTGCAACCTCCGCCAAAGATGGCATTTCGGGCACCACTTCACCAATGAGTAATCGTATTCGGCTACATGGCTTGTCGTGACGTGGCGGCTGAACACATGATGGTTGAGATTGAGTTATGAGGATGCTTGATTTGTTTTTTTCGAATGGGAAAGAAGCCTAGGCTTTTTGTTTCTTCTTCCCATAGACTCCAGAAGTGATGGGGCTAAAAAGTGAACACCAAGTCACCCCATATGTCCTCATGAAGCTCCGCAGTCAGCAACCTGAGAAATGAAGGGAACGGTCATTGGGGTGGGTTGTCGCTCGTGGAAGGGCTCTGATGCTTAAGCTAGTATTCCGATGGATAATCAAAGGGGTAAAAGACCATTTCAAGTTCAATGTGTTTTTCTCCTCTTTTTCCTTCCAGGTCCCTAGCCCAATTGTGTGTTTTTTATTAAGTAGAGCAGAAAGTCCGTTACCTCCTAGATTGGAGCTCCCCAGTACATAATGGTAGGCAATTTGGATAATTGCGGGAGAATCCCGCCAATTGCTCCTAGAATCGTAGAGTTTCCCTGGGACAAAAAATCTTACCATTCACGTTTCTGTTGAGAGCTACGAGTTCGCTAACTGACCTTCAGACCAACTTCGCGACCTCCCAGTGGATGCTCAAAGTCTCGAACATCTCTCCTAGTGAGGTCGAGCCAAGTGATCCTTGGCTCCTGGGAGTAGTTAGAAGTTGGGTACCATTGGTTGTGGCATGGAAGATTTATGAGTCGGATTGGAGCTTGCCTAGTCAGAGATCAAAGTTTGGCAAGACCTTTGCTCAAGCTCATTCGAGAGGTCAGTTACCTCTAGGTTGATGACCTGGGAATTTGGCTGTAGTTGGTTGCCGCACATGCATCCTCGTTGACTCCGTGAGTCTAGCTTTCAGATATTAAAGGTATGGGGCCTTTGGTCCAATTGGGTTGACTATTATCCGAGTCCTACCCATTTTTGTTAACTTGTCCGGGTTGTGCCCGGTTCACCCATCAATCATGAAACCAAAAATCCTCTTAGATCGAAACCTAATTTCTTGAGTGTTCTTTCTTCAACTCTCTTAGGGTTTTTGGCTTAACTATTCTGTGGCTTTTCATCACTTTGATTAGGGTGTGATTTATCTACTAACATTAAGATAATGACATCATAGATCATTGTAATTAACTTGAATCTCAAAGGTGGTTCTTGGATAAAATCTTTTAAATTAGTGTATTTTTAATGAAATTCATTTCAATAGAAATTACATCAGACTAAAACCACCAGACTTTTGATGAATTTTTACCAAATTCAGGTGAAAAAGAATAAACACAAAAATTGAACTTCGGCATTATATTGAGAACCCAAAAAGTTAATAAAAAAATTTTAGGGACGAAAATCATCAATGTAAATAATGTACTCACAAAAAAACAAAATCCCTAAAAAGGGTCCACACTCCACAATGACATATGGCCAAAACACGATGCAATATTCACTGGAAAACAGAGCACAGTCGGTGCACATAGATTCCCAATTCTCTTGAAAAATGGAGAATCCCAAAGCCCACTGTTTAATTCTGCCGTGTCCAACCCAAGGCCACATAAATCCCATGATTCAATTCTCCAAGCGCTTGCAACACGAAGGTATCAAAATCACGGTAGCAGCAACGAGATTCTTGTCGAGGACTTTGCAGGAAGTTTCTGGAACATTCTCCGTGGAAACAATTTCAGATGGCTTCGACGAAGGAGGGTATTCATCGGAAGTGGCCGACATATACGCGGACACCTTTCAAAGGGTTGGATCGGAAACCCTTTCTGAGTTAATTTCGAAGCTTCAAGAATTGGGCTCTTCCGTTGATTGTATTGTTTATGATTCATTCTTTCCATGGGTTCTTGATGTTGCCAATTCCTTTGGTATTCCTGGAGCTGCCTTTTTTACCCAATCTTTTGCTGTGAGTAACATCTACTACCATGTCTATAAAGGGCTGTTGAGTTTTCCAATTCCGGAGAATAATGAAGTAAGAATCCCTGGATTGCCAGTTCTGTATTCTTCAGATTTGCCATCTTTCTTGGCTGATTATGGATCATTCCCATCACTTCGTGTCATGTTAGTGAATCAATTTCAGAACATAGAAAAAGCAAGATGGCAATTCTACAACACCTTTTATGAATTGGAGCAAAAGGTATATACTTACTTTCCATTTACAAGTTACTACAACTTTAGGGTCTGTTTTTGGATGGATTTATAAAACTATATTTGCTTTTTCATTATTATTTTTTATAAAATTTTTTCTAAGAAAAAAAATTAAAAGTTATTTATATTTTTTTTCTGAAAATTAAGTGTTTGAACAGTAATTTTTATTGTTTTTTTTTAATTAAAACATATATATATAATTAAGGCTTTCCTTAATCCTACCTATATCCCTCTCTTGAGGATGAACACTCACATCTCATTGATCCTTGTCGAACTCCCGATCTGAGGATTACTTCTTATATTAAGCTAGGAAAGAGTTGATAAATTTTTATTGTTATTATTAAGTTTTTAATATTTGATATGATAATGACTTTATTTCACAAGTTATATTAATATTTAATATTTTTAAGAAAAACTTAAGTTATTATTTGATATAATTTAATAAACACTAAATTTACTTCAAAAAATTACTATTTTACCTTTAATAAATTAATTGTACTTATTTTCAAAAATTAACTACTTATTCAATCCAAACCCCTTGTCTTATTTAGCCTTTAATATATTTTTTTGAAAAAAGAATTTGACTTAGATAATCTGTAATGTAATAATGTGAATTCCTTAACAAAATTTTTAATTATATTAAAAAATAAAATATTTAACTTATGTAAAATAAATAAATAAATATTTATATATATTATTTAGTTCAACATGACATTAGAACATTTAATCTAAATAAGTGATTTGACAAAATTGTTAAATCTTGATTCTTTTATTTTGCTTTCTCAATACTTGTATAAAGGTGATTGATTCGATGACTCATATTCTGCCGGTGAGATCCATTGGACCAACTACAACATCCATGTATTTAGACAAAAGGCTCAAATTTGATAAGGAGTACGGTCTTAGTATGTTTCAGCCAATGACCGATAATTGCATGACTTGGTTAAATCAGAGATCAGAAGGGTCAGTTTTGTATGTCTCATTTGGAAGCATGGCTTCTCTGAGTGGTGAGCAAATGGAAGAATTGGCATGGGGTTTGAGGAATAGCAACAAGAACTTCTTGTGGGTTGTTAGAAAATCGGAAGAAAACAAGCTTCCGAAAGGTTTTCTTACAGAGACATCAGAGAAAGGGTTGATAGTCTCGTGGTGCCCACAGCTCCAAGTTTTAGCACACAAATCAATTGGATGTTTTTTCACTCATTGCGGTTGGAATTCAACTTTGGAGGCTCTGAGTTTAGGAGTTCCGATGGTTGCAATGCCACAATGGTCAGATCAGAGCACCAATGCCAAGCTTATAATGGACGTTTGGGAAATGGGAATTAAAGTTCACTTGAACGAAAATGAAAAATTAGTGAGAAGAGATGTGATCGAGGAGTGTATAAGGCAAGCTATGGAAGGTGAGAAAGGAAGAGGATTTAGGAGAAATGCAATCAAATGGAAAGAATTGGCAACAAAAGCCATGGGCGACGAGGGGAGTTCAGATCAAAATATCAAAGAATTTGTGAATCAGTTGGTGGCAGTTTCTTCCGATCGCTCTCAGCTCAACTATAAGTAACAAAAATTAGTAAATGAGTCAAAGCTTTCTTCTTACACTTATAATGGTAGAATGTGATTGTGAAATCTCGTCCTACTCCAGTTTATACGTGGTTATGATATACATATCAATAAGAATGAATCTAAATATTCGTTTATTATTATCAAGCCCCAATCATGTTTTGGGGCAGAGTGTATATTCAAAACGAAACATCGCTTGTTTGTTTCTGTCTAAAGTTGATCTCTTTAAGTTATATCTATGTATCTTATTAATTCCATTGTTTTAAATTCATGATGATTGTTTTTTTCCGTTTTATTATTGTCTTGAAGATTTTCAGTTTTGAATTTATTCCTAAACATCTGTGGAAATCTTCTTGGACAATTTTCAATCAAATCAATCATGCTGGTTATCGTAAATAATAAAATTAAAAATTTTATGTGAGTTACCGTAAAAGAAATTCATGTTGGCTCATACGATAGAAAATCAAATGTTAAAACAACTTCAAAACTAATCCGTGAAAAGGAAAAAAAAAAAGGGAAGGGAAACTTAAGGGAACAATTAATATTCCCAAATTAAATGCTTTCTAATTTTGTATATAGTTTCTCTTGATGATTTCTTTTAATACTTTTATTAAACCTTCCATACATGTATAAAATATAACTCAACACT
>JAOXNR010052786.1:1229-15647 GCA_028571225.1 Parsonsia alboflavescens | reverse complement strand
GAATACCAATCCAAAGCTTGACCTGTCAAAATGACAGAAAAATCCCTACAATATAAAACATCATCAGGATCAAAGAAATTTAAAACAACATTATATTTTTTCAAATGCCTTCAGGGATCAGTCGAATCAATGAATTTGTCAAATAAATTCAATCTAAAATCCTTTGGGACTTTTCCATGACGAAGGTGGGGTTGCAATGGTTGAATTTGTCCATTGTCAAAACTGGCGAAGCATGCAATTTGGGCATTATATTGGTTAGTGTCTATTCAATCTTATGAATCTTATCTTCCAAAGGAGGTTGCTGAATGGGTGATATGGCCATTCTTTGACCCGAAGGCTTAAGAGCAAAGATGGCAGAGGATGAGGAAAATAAGGGTTATAATACAGATATTAAGGATATTGCAGAACCTAAGGCAAAATTGGTGGAAAACATGGAGGATCTCCCGATTCAATGTTGGAGGTGAAGGAGTTATAGATTGAACATCATTCTCATGATTATTTTGAATGGATTCGTCACGATGAGAAGAATGTACATCTTCCCTAAGTGGAGATGCTGGCGGACTGATGTTTTGTGCAACCTAATAAGCTTGAAACTCATCATAATGATCTAAAGCTAATTTCACCTTCTTAGATCTAGAGATGATTGGAGGGAAAGCTTTTGACGTAGGGTTTATAGTTTTTTATCGTTCTGGCCTTGCAATCGATGGTGATCGAGACGTTTGACACAATGCAGGATCAAGAGGGATGTATTGACTAGAAACGAAGGGGCAAGAAATATTTATTAATAGAGCTAGATTAATAGACGGCAAAGAAGAAGCATCATTTGGAGGAATGTCTGACAAGAAGAATGTGCCAAATTCTCCAAATTAATCACTTGTTTCAATGTTGAAGGGATTTGAGAACCTTGTCTAGTCTTCATTTGGATCAAAAAATCAGCGCCTAAGTATGGTGGGCTCTAAGATGATGTTGCTTCTTTATTTACAAACTGTTCAGGGAGGGAAGACTGTCAGACTACAGAGGACCAAAAATCGCAACGTTTGGGACCTACAAAAACAAGTTAAAGAGGAGAAAACTAATCTTTAACTCTCAAATGCTAAAGTCAGCGAGAGGAAAATACTAGAGAGAGAATGTAAAGTTTATAGAGAGAAGAACATACTCAAAAAATGAACCATTAATCCCTTTTTATAGTTATGGATGAAAGGTAATGAGGAAGAGAAATACAATTTGTCTTCCACCAACTTGCAATGTAATAATATTAGATTGTATGCAAGTTGGATTATATTATTATTTTATTCAATTGTGTAACATACACCACCCACCCTATAAAGAAAAAATTATAGTTATTAGTACTATATTTATATTTATAAATTTTTACTTAATACAAGCCCGCCTTAAAAAAAAAAAAAGAAAAAGTTAGTACTATAATTATATTTTATAAGAATTTTGTTTAATATCTTTTGGCCACCCTAAAATATTCTTAAGGTCTTGTGTATCATGTTTAGAAATAATAGATAAGTCTTCCCTTTTAAAATAAAATCTTTGACAAAAAAGAGGAAACTTTCTTTATCAATTTTGGTTTCTAAATTTTCAACAAAAACTCTTTTATTTAACCAAGAAACTTTATGTAATTAGATATATTTATAACCCTACTTAAAAAGTTATACTCCCTTTGCTACTAAATATAAGTCACTAGACTTCATTTTGAAAAAATTAAGATAATATTTATTTTTAAAATAATCTATTTATATGTTAATTAAACTAACAATAACATATAGGAAAAAGAAAGTGACAATGGTAATGAAGAAAAAATAGCTTCAAATACCTAATTAATTAACAATAATAACTTATAATTAATGACAAGAAAAGTTAATTAAAATAACTTATATTTAGTGATGGGGAGCTTTTGAGAAGCATTTTTCCTTTCCACATCAATTCCAAGAATTAATAGCATTCCACAACTTAATAATACTTGGTAAGAAAAAAAAAAAAATATATATATATATATATATATATATATTTATTTATATATTTATGTTTTTGCTAATCTTATTTTATATGATAATGCAATAAAATAAATACTTTTATATGATTTTTAATGAATTGTATTTTTTATAATTCTAGTTATTTTATGCCAATTTGTGGAATATTGTTACTTCCATATTTAATTCTTTGATTGCAGGAATTGTTATGGAAAAGGATTGAAAAAGGGCAAAAGTGAAATTTAAGGAGAAAAGGAGAATCCTAATTCAAGAGGAAGAATATTTGGAGGAATCTTGAAGTAATTAGAAGTCAAGAAAGAGAAGAATCGGAAGTTGATTAATTCAAATTCGAGAAGAAAATTGGAAGATAAATTCAAAGAGGAAATATATTCCCTCATAACCTATTTTTATTAGAAAAATACTTCTTTTGTAATCGTTAGTTTAGTTTTAGTATCTTAGTCTTTTATAAATAAGTTAGTTTTATAGACAATTAGATAATCTCATCTCTCATAATTCTTATTCTCTCTTTTTATGTTCAATCTCTTTTCTTGTTTAGAGATAATGATGAGAACAAGAGTTATTTGTACTAGGATTGCAATGGATTCTTAGTTAATTTCTTCATATGATGATTATGCTTTATTGATTTATTTGTTAAGAAGACTGACCATATATTTATTTGACAAAACCTTTAAAAATTGAAAGAGGATTTTGGGTTTTTGGATTTATGAACAAATAACTTTTGTTAGAATAACCTGTGATGAGTTAATTTTATTCGTAATTAGGATAGACATATACCTAATTACTTTGGGTACCATATTGTGACTTATTCTTCATCTACTCATTCTTTTTACATTGGCATAGACTTAAAGGAATTTATGTGTAATTATTATATGTTGAAAAGGATTTTTCTCACTTGAATTTGTCTTTGATGAAATTGTAATCCTAGGCTTCTTATCCATTAATCTTTCATAAATTATTTTTGTTGCTTTGTTTTAAATCTTTAAAACTCAACCTTTTTGATTCCTTTAACTTGGAAGAAAGTTATTTGTTACTGATTGGTATTTATTTTCATTCATAAACTCTTTGTGGAACGATACTAGTTTGATTACTTTATTACTTGTTAATGATACGTATACTTGCCTATGCAATTTGGTTAACATTATACTCCCTCTATCATTAAATATAAGTTACTAAGTATCATTTTGCAAAAATTAATATAACTATTTTTCCCCTGAAAATGCCCTTTAATCATCCTTTAAAAAGTGTGAATACCATTTCACAATATATCATTGGAGGGGTAATACAAAGAAAACACCTTCAAATACCTAATTAAGTAACAACAATGACTCATAATTAATGACAAGAAAAGTTGATTAAAATGATTTATATTCATGACAGAGGGAGTATATGTTACTTATTAATATATTTGAACCATTACATTCTCCCTCCATCCAGAATAAAATGTCCCAATTTGACTTGCATGCATTTTAATAAAATTTTTTTTTGATTTAGTTCATTAATACATTGTATTATCAATTTTCTTAATAAAATTTTTACTAGTTTTGGAAATGGGACATTCAATTCCAAACAACTCAAACTAAAATATGGGACATTTATTTCCAAACGGGGGGAGTAAATAGTTAGGATTTGCAATTTGGGTGATTTTTATTTTATTTTATTGAATTATATGTTTGGTTTTTGCATTGAAATAATTTTTATTTATTGTAGGATATGGATAAATTTTGAAAAGAAAATCAGTATCTCAAGAACAATTTTCTAGCTTAAAGAAAAGCTTAAATTGATATAAACCTAGATTAACTTCTCAAAGATCTGAAATTGCGACTTAAAATTTTATCTTATTATATTATGATTGAGAGAAATAAAGAGATACTCTTTACAAAATCCTTTCAATCCAATTACGATTAGTATTATTTTCCTAAAAGAAAAATACGAGAATAAGATTAGTAGATTTTTCCCTTTTTGATTTAATGAATTTTGTACCCTCCTGACTTATGGGGCTTAGGCCCACTTATGATTCTCTTGATGTTAGATTTGTTTTATATACGAATAATTTATTAAAAGTAACTTAAAAATTGATGGTTTTTTTTTTTGTTTAAGAAATACTTTTTTAAGATCATGGAGGATTAATCTGATTAACTTGTCAACTCAAAGGGTTGCCAGGGTTAGGGTGGCTTCTTAGAGTTGGGGTTCACATTAGGATTAAAATTTATTTTCAAGGATTGGATTATGAATTTTGTTAATGTAATCCTGAATACAATCCATTAACATCCGTGGGATATTTATTTTGCAATCGGGATAATGATTACCAAGGAGTTGGCTGAGTAAATGTAATTATATATTTAATGCAAACGGTATACATTTAAAATACAACAACATAAAAAATAAAAAATAAAAAGAAACATGAACTTAGCTTATGACAGGTTTTGTTTTTGAAAAAATTAATTATTGATATTTTAGAGTGTAAAAAATTATTCATAAATAATTTTTTAATTGTCTTTTTGTTTTATGGATAGTGAGTGACACGTTGAATTTTTTATTGATTATATTTTATTTATAATTGATGAGAGAAACGGAAACAACTTGGAAAAGTCAACATAAACGGGTAAGATTTAGATAAAAATCAATCCCAATAGGTTCAAGACTCCAACCTTTAATATCTAAAAATCAGACTCACCAAGTCAACAGGGATAGGTGAATAGTGACCTGCTACCCTCGACCTCCAAGGTCATCGACCTCCTAAATGAGTTCGAGAGAGGTTTTACCAGACTACGACCTTTGACCTGATAAACTCCAACTCGTCTCATACATCTTCCATACCACGACTAATTGTGCACAATTCCTAACATCTCCTATGAACCTACGATCACTCAATGCGATTTCTCAAAAGAGATAGTCAAGACCTTCGACGTCCACGGGGAAGTTGATCTAGAGGTTGGTTAGTGAGTTCGCAACTCTCGATAGCGATGTGAATGACAAGATATCCAAACCAAAGGAAACTCCATGATTTTAGGAGCAATTGGTGGGATCTGACATGATCTCACAATTATCCAAAATTCCTACTGCCACGTAATAGAAGAGCCTTAATCTAAGAGGTAACAAATTCTTTTCAATATATAATCAAATTATAATCAGCCTACGAACAAAGCAAACAGTCTTTCTGAGAATTAATTATACTAGATTACTCTTAGAATACTGACCTAGGCATCGGAGCTCTTCCCTGAGCACAGACCACTCCGGTGACCATCTTTACTTTCTTCTCAAGGTGTTGTCGTTGATGTCATCATGTTTTTGGGATGACCCGGAGTTCACTCTTGAGTCCATCAATAATTTTATTAGTTTGTTAATTTCTTTTGTATCACGCCAATTTTATGCTAGTTAAATTAATATAGTCAAAATTCATAAGGGAACAAATATATATAATCTACATTTTTGTGACATGTATTTTAAAAAATACACCTTTTTATTTAATTTTCCCCAATAGACCTTCTTTATGTCTTTTTATAATAAAAAATCTTCTTAATTCAAAATACTACCATATCAGTTTTGCTAACTCGTGATTCTTGCTTTTAGCACAATTTAAATGTATGATGAGTTCATAAAAATCGGTCATAATCATAGCACAAAAGCTACTTCCAATATTCCTTTCGGTTTCCTTTTATTTGCCGATCCCGAATTTTACATAAGGATTATAAAAAATACTTCCTTCCCTCAAATTGAATATCTTATCTTGACTTGCACAAATTTTAATAAAAGAATTTGACCTAATTCATTTTAGTAATGCAATGTCAATTTCTTTAGTTAAATTTTTATCTATTTTAGAAAAATAAAATATTCAATTCCGAACGATTCAAAATAAAAAATTATAACATTTCAATTGTGGGAGGAAGTAACTACTTAGCCACTTCGCATTACTTTCGTTTTTTTTTTTTTTGTTTCTTTTTTTTGTCCTTTAAGAATTTTACATATATATATATATATATATTTATTTATTTATATTTATATATTTATAGGGTAATATTATAGAGTATACTAGCGCATTTTATATAGAGTGTACAATTAAGTCTCAATATTCAAAATTAACGGTTAACAGCTGATTTTATTTTTTTTTTAAAAAAACTTTAATAAAAAATTTGCTTTTTTCAAATATATTTTATATATTATACACTAAAGGTATGACTGTCAATGGGTAGAGCCCGGATCTGAATCGATATTGGACCCATTTATGATGAGTCTGATCCTTCTATTTTTATACTCGGATCCAATTCTAATCTGGACCCAAAATAATACACTTTAAATGGATTCGAATATAGTATACGTAGTTTTAGAACCGATTAGGTATATATAAATTTTTTTTATAGATACACACATGTTTCTATTCTTATTTCAACTTTAATTTTGTTATTTGATTATTAAATTTTAAATATTCCTATGTATGTTTTATAATTATTATTTAATAATTAATATCGATTGATTATTTTAAATTTGATTGACAAGTGTCTATTAATGTGACTATTTAGCATCTATTATAATTATTATTTAATAATTAATATTGATTGGTTATTTTACATTGGATTAATAAGTATGTATTAATTGACCTTTTTAACATTTTTAATTTCAAAATTTTGTTTAACTTATGCAAATTTTACTCTTTTTTTACAAAATATATTAAAAAATAGAAAACATATCGTGTATATCCGATCCGAGACTCGATACCATTGGGTTTAGTTATGGATATAAGTAAGTTGGACCCAATAGGGTCCGGATTTTAAGTTTATTTATTAATCAGGTTCGAATACGGAACTAGCAGTTACGATATCCTTTGGTACAGTTTACATCACTACTTAAAGGGATAAAATAAATCATATAGATATTAAATTAAATTTATTTATTTTTAAATAAAAAATAAAGTTAATCGTTAATTTTGACAGTTAAAAATTTAATATACTCTTCATATAACAAGAAAAAATAATAATAAATTGAATAGAGTCCGCAATTAGTTTGAGTTAAATAATACGAAGAATTGTCGTCCGTATAGAATTTAAAAACCCGCGCTCTTCCAGAAGTTTTGCTGGAGTTACGAATCCGATTAATTTGCTTCATAAATGGTGAATGAGAAAAATCTTGCGTTAGCATGACAACAGCACCACGGAGCTCAAACTGGACCCGGCCCGCCCATCTCCAAAAATTTTCCATTTTCTCTTTTTTTTACCTTTTGGATTAATTGCCCGGTTGAAGCAGCCAAGCAGAAAAAGTTAAGGCAGGCTCTTACTAACTTCCAAATTCTGTCTCCGGAGGAGGAATTCCCCACGTAGAGACATACTTTTCTTTCCAATGCCACCATGCCATCAAAAACAAAAACTCTTACCTTGGAAATAATACTACTAATATTAATAATATAGAAAATTATTTTCCAGAATCATGTATTTATAAATATACATGTCCTGTGCTCCCCTTCTGATCTTTCATATTTTGTACGACGACACAAGTAGCTTCATATATATGAGTTTCATTCTTGATATCTCTATCTAAAAATATAGCTGCCTAGCTCTGCAAAACCTTTCAGAAATTTCAGGCCATATTATCATATGGAGCAAACAAAACCTGAAATAGCTCTGGTTCCCACTCCGGGAATGGGCCACTTGATCCCACTGGTCGAGTTTGCCAAACGACTGGTGCTCCACCACAAGTTTAGGGCCACTTTCATAGTCCCAACGGACGGGCCTCTCTCCAAATCCCAGAAGAGTTTTCTCGATGGTCTTCCCGGTGGTATGAGCTATGTTCTTCTTCCCTCTGTAAGCTTCGATGACTTGCAACCTGATGTGAAGATTGAGACTCGTATTTCTCTCACCATAACTCGCTCCCTCCCTTTTCTACGGGACGCGCTTAAGAATTTACTTTCCAGCACCCCCAAGCTAGTTGCTCTTGTGGTTGATCTTTTTGGCACCGATGCATTTGATGTTGCCTCCGAGTTCCATCTCTCCCCTTACATCTTCTTTCCTTCCACTGCCATGTGTTTGTCTCTTATCTTTCATTTGCCTATGCTCGACGAGATGATCTCCTGCGAGTACAGAGACGCCCCCGAGCCAATCCAGATTCCGGGATCTATCCCAATTCAAGGAAGGGACTTACTTTCGCCTGCCCAGGATCGGAAAAATGAGGCCTACAGATGGCTTCTGCACCACAGCAAGAGATACAGGTTGGCTGAGGGGATCGTGGTGAACAGCTTCAAGGAGTTAGAGGAAGGGCCCATCAAATTTTTGCAGCAGGAAGGAACCGATATTAAACCACCAGTTTATCCGGTTGGGCCTGTCATCCAGAAGGATAATTCCGGCAAAAAGGTAGAGGCAGAGGACTGTGAATGCTTAAAATGGCTAGATGATCAGCCAAGGGGGTCGGTTTTGTTCATTTCTTTCGGGAGCGGTGGGGCCCTTCCCCAGAGTGAATTCATCGAGCTGGCTCTGGGATTAGAGATGAGTGAGCAAAGATTTCTGTGGGTAGTGCGAAGCCCAAATGATAAAACTGCGGATGCTTCTTATTTCAACATCCAGAATCTCAACGATCCTCTGCAATTTTTGCCGGAAGGGTTCTTGGAAAGAACCAAGGGCCGATGTCTTCTGGTGCCAAATTGGGCACCGCAGGCTCAGATTCTTAGCCATTCTTCCACGGGTGGATTTCTGACCCACTGCGGATGGAATTCCATCCTGGAGAGCGTGGTTCATGGGGTTCCGATGATAGCTTGGCCTCTCTACGCAGAGCAAAAGATGAATTCCGTGATGTTGACGGAGGATCTCAAAGTGGCCATGAGACCCAAAGCCGATGACAATGGGTTGATAGGTCAAGTCGAGATTGCAAATACTGTCAAAAGCTTAATGGAAGGAGAGCAAGGAAAGAAGGCCCGCAACGCAATGAAAGATCTGAAAGATGCAGCATCAAGGGCGCTAAGCGAGGACGGTGCTTCCACCAGAGCACTATCCGAATTGGCTGCCAAGTTAAAGAACGAAGTTTCCACATAAGATTAATATTGCTGTAATTTTCTTTTCTTTCTTTATTTTTTTTTTACCCTGCCTAATGTTAAAGAAGAGTTAATTGGGGCAAAAAACATATGTTCAAATAGTAGATTTTATTTTATTGCTATTTTAGCTTTTACTTTTTCGTTTTTCGTTTTCCGTTTTTTACCTACATGTATGTTACTGTTCATTCGTCCTCGCACTTTAAAAGGCATTGTACTTTGGTTGTTAGAAAGAGGGAAATTATTTGTTCTTGAATATAAATGTGTAATAATCGGGTCACTTTTGTGTGAACCACCTCTATTTTCTTTGCATTAATATGATAGTTATTATTATAATAAACGAGGGGTAGGTAGGATGGGTGGACCCGTGGAAACCAAAGAGTGAGAATGAGCCTATCATATACGGTTGCCAATATACATGAGATTGGAGGAGCAAATTTTCTTCTGGTGGGCTCTCTCGGTGGCAGATGGAATTGGTCGTTGCACTTATTATGACCCGTAAACAAGCGAGCCGAGTTCGATTTTGTTGGGCTCAATTCGTTTATGTTTCGTTTAAGTTTAAGCTTTAAAATTTAAGTTTGAGTTTGACTTGTTAAACATTTAGACGGTTTAGGTTTCAATTTGAGCTCGTTTAAGCGCAGTTAAAAAACTATACGTTTGAACACGTTTGAGCTCGACTCGAATTCGTTTAAACTAGTTCATGTGTATTAATTTATTTTGTTTAAAACTTTAAAAAATAATATTATTTATTATATATAATAGATGAATAAATGAAATATATTATATAAATAATAAAATATATTATATATATACAAAAAAATTATATATTTAATAAATAAGTTATATTATATAATAAGAGTTATTGGCCAATCTAATCTTCAAACTATACCCTTTTGGAAGCTTTGGTCCCTAAAGTTTTTTTTTGACTTGTTTAGTTCTTAAACAATTTATATTTTGGTCATTTTGATTGGATTCTTCACAAATTTTACTAGAATTTGGAGTCATTTTGGTCAAACCAATCCTCAAACTATACCCCACAGGTTTTATTTTGCTTGGCGTTGTCATTCATGGACTGGATTGGCCAAAATGACTCTAAATTTTGGTGAAATTTGTGAAGAATCTGGTTAAAAGGACCAAAATGTAAATTGTTTAAAGACTAAACAGGTTAAGAAAAAAACCTTTAGAGACCAAAACTTCCAAAAAGATATAGTTTGAGAACTAGATTGTTCAAAACTCTATATAATAATATTATAAATAAAACATTATTTATATTAAAAGCTCATTTAGGCTTGTGAACCTAACGAATTGAATGCCTATGAGCTTAGCTCGACTCATTTAAGCTTGAGCTCGATTAAAGCGAGCAAAATTTAAGCTTTTACTAAGCCGAGTCTGAACCGTTTGCGAATTGTCTCGTCTTATTTGCACTCTTAGTTGCACTGCCCATAAATAAATACTTTAGAAAGAAGATATATGTCAACATAGATAGATAAAGTGATGGATCGAGGAACTATGGGTCTCAAGGGCCCTACTCCTGATGGAGCTCAAAAATAAACTCTGAATCACCTTGACTGTGAATGGCATCTGCAAGAAACAACCTAATTAGATTACTGGAGTGGGCTGTTGCCTTGAGGAAAATTTCGATGCCTAAGTTAGTTCACATGGACAGAGAATGAATGGAATTCACCAGTGTTCTAGTGTGTGTTTCGATTGTGTATATTGAATCAAGCACCCACCAAATTAGATGGAGATACTTTGTTCTAGTAGATCTCAATTATGTGAAAGTAGGAGTACCAAATCAATTGTGGGACAATATCCAGTCAATCACTCCTGAAATTAAGGAGTTTTCATATTGGAAGATGTCTTTTTCATGTACATCTCTTGGGAGAGCCCTATGAGCTCACCAACCACCTTGAAGTCATCTTCACGACCTCTTGATTGATCTTAAGTATCTTGGTTTGTCTTCTCAGAGGTCATGATGAGTACCTTAAGGATCATGGGGGCTTGAAAAGAGCCGTAGGCGTTGAATCATGACATGAAAAGTGTCCGAGATAAGTCGGAGCTCTTAGGGTCAAAAGTCGTGGCTCGAGAGACCTTCTCTAAGCTCATAAGAAGTCTGCACTCATTGACCAAGGAGGTCACTGATTTACCGTTGATAGTGTCAGGTCAAGTTCTTGGTATTCAATTTTAAGAACATTCAAGTTAGGTTGTTCAGGTCATGCATGTTTTACCCATCAACTCCAACCAACTACCAACATTTATTAAGTCAAAAGGGACAAAAATCTTCTAAACTTATTTCCGTATTTTGTTTTAGGAAAATATTACTAATCGTAATTCAGTTGAAAGGGTTTTATAAATAGGGTATCCATGTTTCTCTCAATCTTTATAATAAGGTAAAACTTTAGGTCACGATTTTGAATTTATAAGAAGTTATTCTTTAATTTGAGTTTGTTTTAAACTAGAAAATTGTTGCGACACTAATTTTATTTTCCAAAATTTATCCATATCCTAGAATTCATAAAAAAGAAAATTTTATTTCCAAAAATCAAACATATAATTCAATAAAATAAAATGAAAATCACCCAAATTCTAAATCCTAACTATTTATAATGTTATGTTTGAAACATATATAAAATAAGATTAACAAAAAATGCTTCTCAAATATAACTTTTTAAGTAGGTCTATGAATATATCTAATTACATAAAGTTTCTTGGTTAAATAAAAGAGTTTTTGTTGAAATTTTTGAAACCAAAATTGATAAAGAAAGTTTCCTTCTTTTTTCTTTTTCTTTTTTTTTTGGGGTGGACATATGTTAAATAAAAATTTATAAATTTAAATATACTACTAATAATTATAATTTTTTTTAAAAAGTATGTCCACCCCTGTAGAAAATCCATCTCGTAGCATTCAAAAAAGAAGAAACTTTGATTCACCATTATTATTTGGAGGACTGGAGAAATAAAACTAGTTTTTTTAAAATAAGGGTTTTTAAAAGGGAGAAAATAGATATTACTAAATTACAGAAAGAATGAATGAAAAAAAATATATATTAATATAAATTAGCATTATATTATGTATTGTAGTATATTATACAAGTAATATGTAATATATAAAATTTATAATACAACAAAAAAAAATGGTTATACAGGTTGGATTTGGGGATTAGGGTTTAGGGATGGAGTTAAGATTGAAAACTATATGGTTTATAATCCAACCCTAACTCTGGCGAGTTCTAATTTTGTAAAATCTAACCCCAATCCTTAACTTTTATAATCAACCCTAACCCCACCCTTAGGTGGTGCATTGACCTCGTGTTCGAGTTAATCCTAATCCATTGACATGCCTAATCTCAAGTTAACAATGGGTACTTAAAGGAAACCTACATAGTGGTAAAAAAAAATCTAGTTATTATTAATATATTTTTAATTATGAAATTTGCTTTAAAAATTAAAATTGATAAAGGAAGTTTCCTTTTGTTCACAAATTATTTTTTATGTTCTAAAAAGAATGCACAATGTAAGCTTAATTAAAAGTAAAGGGTTTTGATAGGTAAAACGGATACAACCCGAATAACCTGACTTGAATAAACTCGAATATAAAAGATCCAATCCAACACCTCCAAAGGAGAGTCAGTGACCTCTCGAGTCATTGACCTCCGAGGTCACCTACCTCTAACGAGCTTGTAAAAGGTCTCACTCGACCCTGACCTTCGAACTAGTGAGCACCAATCCATCTCACATACCTTCTATGTGTCTATGACACTTAACATAAGTTAAAAACTTTAAAATCCCTCATCGAGACCTCTAAAGAAGCTCATTAAGATCTTTGAAGCTCACCAAAAGGTTGCGAAGTTGATTCATAGGTCATTAATGAACTCATAGCTCTCATACTAGAGATGTACATGGTAAGGTATCTCATATTATGGAAACCCCACAAGTCTAAGAGTAATTAGCTGGATATTATCTCACAATTATCCTAAATGCCTACTTTCTTGTAATTGAGATTCACTTAACAACTTAACTTTACCAAAAATGGTAACTTCTTATTTGAACACTGACTTAGGCATCGAATACTGACTTAGACATCAAAGTTATCCTTAGGGCGACAGCCCACTTCAATGATCTAATTTCTTTCCGGTTGTGATTTCATGCTCTATCATAGTTCAGGGTGATCCGGAGATCATTTCTAAGCTCCATCACTTCTGGTGCCATTTGTGGGAAGCAGCATTTTGAACAGAAGGTTTCTTTCATACACACAAAAAACGAATAGGAACCTACACTTAAATAAGTATTGTCAGAAGGATTCATACCCACTTTCAAGCATTGACCAGATGGTTGATTCAATGATTGGATGCCAACTGCTTAGATTCATTATTCAAGGTTGGGAAGTTATATTTCACAGAGTAAGGGATTCTCACTTCCTCAAGGCTGATCAATATAAATTTAGATTAATAAAGCTTTAAAAGTGAAAAAATTGCATGCAAAAATTGATTCGCAAGTCATTGCTAGCCAGGTCCTTGGAGCCTACGAGGCTAAGGAAGAACATATGATTAAATATAACATCAAAAGTTGAATACTTCCTCGTTGAAAAAATACCTAGAGAGCAAAATACAGAAGCTGTACACTATCTGAGGTCTACTGAGAGCTTTTGGGCACCACCAAAGCTGAGCTATTAGTCGAACATCTATATTCTCCGAGCATAAATCAAGATGAAAACTTGGTCATAGAAGACCAAGAGGACCGGAGATACCCATTTACAAATTCCTCAATGATGGCTAGTTCCCCGAAGAAGCAAAAAAAGCTCGCCAAATTAGAAAGTGGGCACCTCACTATGTTGTGATAGGAGATGATGAAGTATACAAGAGGTCATACACATGGAATTTACTCAAATGCTTGGCAAAGGAGAAGGAGAATATGTCATTGACGGGGTTCACAGTAGAATATGTGGATCAAACATAGGAGCCAAAACACTGGTGAAGAAGATGCTAAGGATTGGTTATTACTGGCCTTCAATGGTCTTAGATATTGAGATTGTCATACAAAGATGCACGAGCTGACAATTGCATGGAAACAAGTCACATGCACCCCCAACAAGGAATCAATCTATCAACACCCCTGTTCCATTTCATTGATATACTAAGACATTTTCCTAAAGTAGTGGGGGGTGTTCAATTTTTAATAATAGCTGTAGAACATTTCACCAGATGGGTTGAAGCAAAACCTATGACAATTATTTCTTCACCGAAAGTGTAGTCCTTTGTCTAGAAAAATGTTGTGTGCAGATATGCAATTCCTTGAGCTATCATCTTAGAAAATGGAAGACTATTTGTTGGGGATCCTTTCAAGACCTTTTGTGAAAACTTAAACGTAGAACAAAGATTGACTGTGGTAGCTCATTATCAAACGAATGGA